>CM033477.1:161859861-162163823 GCA_019447015.1 Hymenochirus boettgeri | reverse complement strand
ATCTCCCTATATAAAGTATATATATATATACTTTATATAGGGAGATATATATACTTTATATAGGGAGATCAATATACTTTATATAGGGAGATATATATACTTTATATGGAATATATATATATATACTTTATATAGGGAGATGTATATACTTTATATAGGGAGATATATATACTTTATATAGGGAGATCAATATACTTTATATAGGGAGATATATATACTTTATATAGGGAGATATATATACTTTATATGGAATATATATATATACTTTATATAGGGAGAAACGTCTGCAAGAACTAAAACTTCAGTCCGTTGAAATCTAATTGAAACAAGATATTATCCCCCCTTTATATAGGGACGATAGAATCTTAATATAGGGAGGATAAATATACTTATATAGGGAGATAAATATACTTTATATAGGGAGATATATTATCCTTATATAGGGAGATAAATTATACTTAGGGAGATTATATATATATATACTATATATATATTACACACACATTTCTATAGAGAATATATCTACGTTATATAGGGAATCTATATATAATTTATATAGAGAGATATATATACTTTATTATATAGGGAGATATATATATACTTTATATAGGGAGCTATTAGACTTATATAGGAAAATTAGATATACTTATATATAGGGAGATATATATATACTTATTAGGGACTATAATATATACTTGATATAGGGAGTATATATATACTTATATAGGGAGATATATATACTTTATCTAGTGGAGATCTATATATACTTTAATAGGGAATATATATTATACTTTAATAGGCGATAGATTACGTTATTATAGGGAGATATACTTTTAAAAAAAAAAAACCCTTTTTATATAGGGAAATTATATATTCTAATATAGGGACGATAAAATATACTTTAGATAGGAGATAGATAACTTTATATAGGGAGATATATAGGGGGGGGGGGGGGAGGGGGGGGGGGGGGACTTTATATAGGGAGATAGAGTAGACTTTATATAGGGAGAT
Source organism: Hymenochirus boettgeri (assembly GCA_019447015.1). Taxonomy (NCBI): domain Eukaryota; kingdom Metazoa; phylum Chordata; class Amphibia; order Anura; family Pipidae; genus Hymenochirus; species Hymenochirus boettgeri. Next base: position 162,162,812 of record CM033477.1, on the reverse strand, counting down.
AGATATACTTTTATAGGGAGATATAATAGACTTTCTATAGGGAGATATATACTTTAAAGGGAGATAAATATACTTTTATCTAGGAGGAGATATATATATATAATTTATCTAGGGAGATAGAATATACTATTATATAGGAGGAAAATGATACTTTATAAGAGGGATCCGGTTAGTATATTAATATATACAACTTTATATAGAAGATTTATATACCTTATATAGGGAGATAAATATACTTTATGGGGAATAAATATATACTATATAATATCAACCAACCTATACTCCCCAGAGATATAATATATTACTTTTTATAGGGATTCATATTATATAGTTATGAGAATATATACTTATATAGAGCGGTATATGACTTTATATAGGCTTAGAGATATAGGTACTTTATATAGGAGATATTATATATACTTTTATATAGGGAGATATATATATACTTAATAAGGGAGAATATATACTTTATATAGGGAGATATATATACTGTTATATAGGGGAGAATATATACTTATTAGGGAGATTATATATATATTTTAAGATTATATATAAGTATAAAATATATATATACTTTATATAGGAGAGAAATAATTATATAGGAATTATATAGTATAGCATATTAGACTTATATAGGAAGATATAGTATATTATATAGATAATATACACTTATATGGGAGATAATATACTTTATTATAGGGGATATATATTATAAATAGGCAGATAATACAACACTTTATAGGGAGATATAGACTTTATATAGGGAGATAATACACTTTATATAGGGAGATACTATACTTTATATAGGAGCGATAATAATACTTTATATAGGGACGTAACTATATATACTTTAATATAGCCCCTACTATTAGGGCCCACAGATACAACCTCCAACTTTATATAGGGAGCAACTAAATTACTTTATAGGGAGGAGACCGAGTATATAATATATATATATATATAACATACCTTTTATATAGAGAGATAATATATAGTAATCTTATATATATATAGGAGAATAATAACTTTATATAGGGAGAGATAATATACTTTATATAGGGAGATAATATGACTTACTATTTCTAGGGTAACAGGATTACTTTATATAGCTATATATATTAATATAATATTTGTATAAGAGAGATATTATATACATATTATGACACTATATACTAAGGGAGTTATAATTATAGGATATATAAGTTTATAGAGGAGATATTATATAACTTTATAGAGGGGTACACTATAGTTAATTCTATTATATATATATTAATATACTTGTATATAGGGAGTAATATTATATAGATTAATACTTTTTATAGGGAGTTTCTATATATATATATATGATTATACACTTGATATAGAGATTAAGACTAAGATATATATAATACTATTACCCTTATTAGGGAGAAATAACTTATTGGAGAGCTACTTATATAGGGAGATCCATATTATATAGAATATATACTTTATATAGAGATCATATAGTTATTATATGGAATAATGATTGATAGATACTTACTTTAAGAGCATATTAGATAGATATATATATATATATATATACTTATATGAGATAAAATACTATGAATATATACTATATATAAGTTTAGTAGATAATATACTTATATAGGACTATAGTAATATACTATATATACGAGATGATATATATATATAGGATATTATATTATATTATATAATTGACGATGAGTATATATATATATATAATTTATACAGGGATATATAGATTATAGGGAATATACGTAGATAGGAATGAATATACTTTATTAGGGAATATAAATATACGTTATTATAGGAGATATATATAGTATAATACACACTTTATATAGGGAGATAAATTATACTGTATATAGGGATAATATGATATTATATACATATATACACATATATAGGGAGATAAATAATTTATAGGGAGATACATTTACTTTGTATAGGGAGATATATATACTTTATATAGGGAGAAAGATACTTTATATAGGGAATTAATATACTTTTTATAGGGATGACATATATAATATAATACTATATATATATATTACACACTTTAATAGGGAGATAAATATACTTTATATAGGATTTTAAATATACATATAGACCCTTATATAGGGAGATAAATACACTTTACATAGGGAGACTAAATACACTTTATATAGGGAGATCAATATTACTTTATATAGGGAGATATATATACTTTATATAGGGAGATAAATATACTTTATATAGGGAATTAAATATACTTTTTATAGGGAGAGATATATATATATATATATATATACACTTTATATAGGGAGATAAATATACTTTATATAGGGATATATATATATAAATACATATATACACACTTTATATAGGGAGATAAATACACTTTATATAGGGAGAAATAGTATATTAACTATGAGATAATGAGGGTATTATTATATAGAGGAAGATCATAGTATACTTATATATAGGGAAGATATAATACCTTATATAGGGAGATAAATATATATCTATAATACTATATAGAGAGATTAAACTATACTTTATCTAGAGAGTATATATATGAGTAATACTTTATAGAGGAGATAGATAACTTATATAGGGAGATATGGATATAATACTTAGTATCGGAGATACTTAATACTTTATATAGGGAGGTATATATATACTTTATATAGGGAGATATATATATATATATATACTTTATATAGAGAGATATATATATATACACTTTATACAGGAGAGAAAAGAATAGGGAGAAAAATACATATGGAGATAGTTATATAGGGAGACGATATTAATTTACTTTTATAGGGAGATAGAATAAGATAATTTATATAGGGAGATATATATATATATAAATATAACTTAAAGAGAGAAATATATACACTTCAGGGAGATAGATAGACGGTAGATAGTGAGAGATATATTAATACTTATATAGAAAAAGTATAACACTTATATTATGATGATAGATAGATACACACGTTTATAGTACGATATATCTATATATATATATATATATATATATATATATATATCATATAAGATAGATATTATACTAATTATATAATTATACTATATATATATATATATATACACACTTTATTAGGGAGATAAATAACTTTATATAGGGGAATAAAATATACTTTGTTATAGGGAGATATAATATACAACAACTTTATATAGGGGGGAGATAAATATACTTTATATAGGGATATAGATATTATATATACACACTTATTAGGGAGAAATAATTATATAGGGAGATCAATATCACTTATATAGGGAGGATATATATACTTTATATAGGGAGATATATATATACTTTTATAGGTAGATATACTATTATATAGGTATACTTCATATAGGGAGATCAATATACTTTATATAGGGAGATATATATACCTTATATAGGGAGATTATTATACTTTATTATAGGGAGATATATAATATATAGTAGATATATATATATATATATATACTTATATAGAGAGATAAATATACTTTATATAGAGATATATATATATATACTTTATATAGGGAGATAGATATACTTTATATATGGAGATAGATATACTTTATATAGGGAGATAGATATATATACTCTTTATATAGGGAGATAGATATATATATATATATACTTTATAAAGGGAGATAGATATATATATATACTTTATATAGGGAGATAGATATATATATATATATATATATATACTTTAAATAGGGAGATAAATACACTTTATATAGGGAGATATATATATACTTTATATAGGTATACTTTATATAGGGAGATCAATACTTATAGTGAGTGGAATATATATATTATATCGGGGAGGATATATATACTTTATATACGGTATATCATATAGAGATCAATCTATTATATAGGGAGATAATATAATTATAGGGAGATAATATACTTTATTAGGGGAGATATATATATATATTATATATATACTGATTATAGAGAGATAAATATAACTTTATATAGAGAGATATATATATACTTATATAGGGAGATAGTAGCTAGAATACTTTATATATGGAGCTAGATTACTTTATAAGGGAGATAGATATATATATACTTTTATATAGGGAGATAGATAGATATATATACTTTATATAGGGAGATAGAAATATAATTAATAGGGAGATAGATAGATATTTTATTATACTTTAAATAGGGAGATAAATACACTTTATATAGGGAGATATATATATTACTTTATTATAGGTATATTTATATAGGGAGATCAATATAACTGTATATAGAGATATATATACTTTATATAGGTATACTTTATATAGGGAGATTCAACATAACTTTATATAGGGAGATATATATATTATTAGGGAGATAAAATACTTTATATAGGGAGATATATATACCGTATATACTCGAGTATAAGCCGACCGAGTATAGCCGAGGCACCCATTTTGGCCTCAAAAATTAGAAAAGATGATTGACCGAGTAATAAGCGAGGGCTGGGGGGACAGTATGCCATGCAGACACCCACATTACCTTTTTACTATAGGTGGTTGGAAACTACAACTCCCAGCATCCAAGCATGCTGGGAGTTGTAGTTTCCAAAACATCTACAGTGGAAAGGTATTAGGGTGGGGGACAGTATGCCATACAGTAACCATAATACCTTTCCACTGTAGAGTTTGGAAACTACAACTCCCAGCATGCTTGGTTGCTGGGAGTTGTAGTTTCCAACCACCTATAGCAAAAAGGATTATTGGGGGTTACTGTATGGCATACTGTCCCCCACCCTAATACCTTTCCACTGTAGATGTTTGGAAACTACAATCCCCAGCATGCTTGGTTGCTGGGAGTTGTAGTTTCCAACCACCTAAGTAAAAAGAAAATGTGGGTTTGTCGCATGCATACTGTCCCCCCAGCCTTCCACCCCAGTACCCCAGCCTCCCCAGTCCCCCCCAGCTCACTACCCGTACCTGGTCTTCAGTCTTCCTCTCTTGCAATCCCGAAGCAGCCGCGAGTCCGGCCGGCAGTCCCATTACTGCTTCGGCTGCGCGATGACGTCACTCCGCCAGCGTGCGTGATGACGTCATCGCGCAACCGCGAAGAACTAATGGGAACTGCCGGCCGGACTCGCGGCTGCCTCTGGATTGAAGGTAAGTTGCTACTGACTCGAGTATAAGCCGAGTCAAGGTTTTTAGGTTAATTTTTAAACCTAAAAACCTCGGCTTATACTCGAGTATATACGGTACTTTATATAGGGAGATCAATATACTTTATATAGGGAGATATATATACTTTATATAGGGAGATATATATACTTTATATAGGTATACTTTATATAGGGAGATCAATATATAGGGGATTATATATACTTATATAGGGAGATATATATACTTTATATAGGTATAAACTTATAAGAGATCAATACTTTATATAGGGAGGATAATAACTTTATATAGGGAGATCAATATTACTTTATATAGGGAGATATATATACTTTATATTAGGGAGATGTATATTACTTATATAGGGAGATGTATATACTTTATATAGGAGGATATATATATACTTTATATAGGGAGCTATATAGTATACTTTATATAGGGAGTATATATACTTTATATGGAGATATATATACTTTATATAGGATACTTTATATAGGGAGATCAATATACTTTATATAGGGAGATCATATACTTTATATAGGGAGATAAATATACTTTATATAGGGAGATAAATATACTTTATATAGGGAGATAAATATACTTTATATAGGGAGATCAATATACTTTATATAGGGAGATATATATATACTTTATATAGGGAGATAAATATACACATTTCCTTACAGTTGATAAACCGCTGATAAAATGATTTTCATATTTGTATGTGCAATTTGTAATAAAATATGAGCGTGTGTAGGGCTGGGTACAAACCTTTGAGCAACAAATCGGTATTACCATGTAATGGTTAGTCAGCCAGGAAAACTGGATGGAGTATTAGTGTGCGGGCACTCAACAATATCGTCCGCCCATTCGTCCCAATGGACAACTGGGTGTGTTGGAAAACCATAGCAGATCATGCAATCCCGTATGGACTACTAGTGGTACGTTCGCTAGTGTGAACGGTTGGCGAGGACGAAACATTTGGTGGTGCCCAGCCTAAATCAGTGTTTTATTTTACTTCCTGCCCCCATCTCCTCCCCTCATCCACTGCCCAATTAGCTACATTGCATCACCCTTTTGCTGAGGTGATGAAGGGGTTAAAACAAAACATGTATAAATAATAGGTAGCACTGGTCCTTAAAGGGCAACTGTGGTCTCAAAACAAGTTAGGGTTACATGAAAGCCTGCAGTATTTCCTTTAAAATGAGCCGACAATCACATCTCTGGCTTGAGCCTGTGAGAAATTACATTGGGGTGAATGTTCCAACTTCCTGCTTCCAGTAGGCTGAGTGACATCACCTGACCTCTGCCCCACCCGTTCGCCCCGGGGGAGAAGCATGCTCAGTTAAGAATTAATGCTGGGCAAATCATGAAGTACCTGGGGGAAAAAAATTAACAGTTGAGAAGGGGAGCCTATTAATGCAGACAGAGGGTGGTCACATGACAAAAGCTGGTCACATGGGTAAAAAAAGGAAGTGTTCAAGCAGGAAGTAATATTGCTGAACCTTTCCAGCAATAACTTCTCACACATTTTATCTAGAGATGTGATTTAGGTTTTATTTTGTAGGTACGATGGAAGGGTTTTTATAAAATTACTAGTTTAGAAGAATTTGAGACCACAGTTACCCTTTAAAGTACAGGCGTGTGTTGTCTGTATCAGACAGTTCTAGGGTCAGTATCATACATGTAAAACCATATATACCGGGAATACAAATTCCCACCAGAAACAGTCATACAGCACTTATACTCTTGGGGCCATATTAAAATATAGCCCTTTATTGTCACATTATGAAATTAAATACTCTAGGGTTTTTGCCACCTGAGCCAAATTTTGAATGCCGCCCCTATGTGATACTAGGTGCTATGTTTAAATTAAGCATAGCACCTAGTAGTACATAGGGGCGGCATTCAAAAGTCCTTCTGCTCTGCCTGCCACTTTGCTCATATTGCCTTATTAGAAAGACACCCCTGACCGATAGACACACCCTCCTCAAAATACCCAAATGTTGCTTGCAACCTGCAAACTGGGCGTCCCCGGTACAACCAAATGTTGTATTTTCCCGGTATTTAGGGTTAAAAAAAAAAGCCTTGAAATCTGCTGTAGTGAAGGATTTTTCATATTTCACACAGGTGAATCTTTGGTCAGGAATCACTGACAAGTTATATCATTTAATCAGCAGTTTCTGGTCTATAGTGTTTTACACCACACGATGTGTTACTAGATCTAGGGTGGCACAATCTAACACCATATTAACATTCATTTACCGTTACAATCTCCCCAACTTCAATGGATTCCGCTGTAGCCAAAAATGTATTGAGAGGAAAGATTTCTGTGCTTGTACCTTTTCTACTGAAAGAAAAAAACAGCAAGGCCCTCTGGGTAATGTAAAAGCATCATGGCAAAAAAAAAAAAAACCAGCAAGGCCCTGCTGGGTAATGTAAACGCATCATGGCAAAAAAAAAACAGCAAGGCCCTCGGGTAATCTAACCGCATCATGGCAAAAAAAAACCAGCAAGGCCCCGATGGGTAATGTTAAACGATCATGGCAAAAAACCAGCAAGGCCCGATGGGGTAATGTAAGCTTAACATGGCAACAAAAAACAGCAAGGCCCTCTGGGTGGAATCTAAACGCATCATGGCCACAAAAAAAAAAACAGCAGGCCCTTGGGTAATCTAAACGCATCATGGCAAAAACAAAAAAAACAGCAAGGCCCTCTGGGGAAGGTAAGCTTAACATGGCAACAAAAACAGCAGGCCCCCTCTGTAATGAAAAGCATCATGGAAAAAAAACAACAGCAAAAGGCCCCTGGGTAATGTAAAACGCTCATGGACAAAAAAAAACAGCAAGGCCCTCTGGGTAATGTAAGCTTAACATGGCAACAAAAACAGCAAGGCCCTCTGGGTAATGTAAACGCATCATGGCAAAAAAAACAGCAAGGCCCTCTGGGTAATCTAAACGCATCATGGCAAAAAAACCCAGCAAGGCCCGATGGGTAATGTTAACGCATCATGGCAAAAAAACCCAGCAAGGCCCGATGGGTAATGTAAGCTTAACATGGCAACAAAAACAGCAAGGCCCTCTGGGTAATGTAAACGCATCATGGCAACAAAAACAGCAAGGCCCTCTGGGTAATGTAAACGCATCATGGCACCAAAAACAGCAAGGCCCTCTGGGTAATGTAAACGCATCATGTCACCAAAAACAGCAAGGCCCTCTGGGTAATCCAGAATTGACTGTATTCTGGATTTCTGCAAACTAGCAAAATATATGGTGACAGATCCCCCAGGTTAAAGACAAAGGGAGATTCAATAAAAGTTCTTATCGTTAAAAATGGTGCTAATTTTGCCCCAACCAATCAGATCTTATTTAACATTTGAAATCTAACATCTAATTGGTTGGGGCAAAATTAGCACCATTTTTAACGATAAGAACTTTTATTGAATAACCCTGAAAACCTATTGAAAGTTGAGTAGTTAAAGGTTGACTGTATAGGAAGGGAGCTGTGAGGTGTAGGATAACTCACCAAACTCAATGAAGGAGTACGGCCGGATGGCGTTGTTTATATGGGCCATGGCGTAGGTGGTTATGAACTCTTTCTGTAACTCGTCCAGGAAACAGAAGGCCAGGACTGTAGGGTAAGTCTCCGAGCAAAGCATCATGTAACTCACCCCCAGAGAGCTGATGAAGCTGCAAGGGAAGAAACACATTCAGCAAATCTGGCGCTATAAATCCTACTAATTGGAAGGCGCAGGGGAATATTCTATGCAGAGTTCTAGAAAATGTTCTGGGATCATCTTTCCCTTGGAGGGAGGAAGGGCAGATTAGGTGCAGTGAACAATATTATAAGGAGAATTACACTCATGCAGTAACGGACTGCTTTCTGGCAGTAATTGACAGTTTTCAAGCTTCTCCCTCCCCTTCATTAACATATGTTCTCCAATGTCAGAGATGGGAGAATTGTCAGTGACAGACTGTGGGAGGAGCTAAAAAGAAGACTGCTATAGCATGAGTATTGTTCTCCTTTAACAATTTCATTTAAATCATGTGACACTGTAATCATGTGACTTAAGCTAGGTACATATACGAACGATAAAGCCCCAATACCGTCAGTATCAGGGTTTTATCGTCAGTGTGTGCAGCGTCTTTCCCGAATGGGTGCGGCCGACGAACGTTCAGATCAGCCTCACTGTCGTTCAGGAAAGACAGAATAGGGGAAGTCGGCCATGGTCATAGGAAATACAAGGATTGTGGAAGCACTGCAATTAGGCTAATTTACAACTACATTTAGCTACTGATCTGGTCAAACATTTATACAAACATAGAAAAGATAATCAATGCACATTCCTAGGCCCCATACAATATCATATTATCGGATCACTGGCACAATACATTATAAACAGAAAAAAGATAATCAATGCACATTCCTGGCCCCATACAATATCATATTATTTCCACTACTGGCATACATTATAAACATAGAAAAGATAATCATGAACATTCCTAGTGCCCCATACATATCATTATCTGCACAACAGCTGGACATACATTATAAACATAGAAAGATATTCCTATGTTTTTAAAGATATCCAGTGTACAGATATCTGTATTGTATGGGCCTAGGAATGTGATTGATATATCTTTTCTATGTTTATAATGTATTGCCAGAGTGTGCAGAATAATATGATATTGTATGGGGCCTAGGAATGTGCATTGATTATCTTTTCTATGTTTATAATGTATGCCAGTGTTGCAGATAATATTGATATTGATGGGGCCTGGAATGTGCATTAATTTTTCTATGTTTTAATGTATGCCAGTGTGCAGATAATGATATTGTATGGGGCCTAGGAATGTGCATTGATTATCTTTTCTATGTTTGTTATAAATGTTTGACCAGATAGTAGCACTTCCGCTAAATATAGCTGTAAATTAGCCTCAATTGGAGTGCTTCCCAACAATCCTTGTATGTATGTATTATTGGGCAGGCCTGGTCAAGCTTCCATGTGGTTATAGCACCCTCACACACCCCTTTTATGGGAGGTACTATGCCTTTAATATAAAGCCTGGATGGCCTCTTCCCTCATTTAAAAAAGCCAAAGGCTGGGGGGGTTTGAAGTTATGGACTCCTCCAGACTGAGGTTACCTTGACGTGGTTGGAAGGCTTTTCATTCATACGTAATGTATACTAAAACCCCTTTTGTTTATAATGTTTATGCCAGTGTGCAGATAATATGATATTGTATGGGGCCTAGGAATGTGCATGATTATCTTTTCTATGATTTATAATGTATGCCAGGTGCAGATAATATGATATTGTATGGGGCCTAGGAATGGGCATTGATATTCTTTTCTACTGTTTATATGTATGCCAGTGTAGATAATATAGTATTGTAGGGGCCAGGAATGTGCAGGAATATTTTTTTCTATGTGTATAATGTATGCCAGTGTGCAGATAAGATGATATTGTATGGGCCTAGCGGAATGTGCATGATCATCTTTCTATTTATAATCTATGCCAGTGTGCAGATAAAGATTGATATATGGGGCCTAGGAATGTGCATTTGATTATTTTTCTATGTTTATAATGTATACCAGGGTGCAGATAATATGATATTGTATGGGGCTAGGAATGTGCATGGATATCTTTTTCTATGTTATAATGTATGCCAGTGTGCAAAATATCATATGTGTGGGGCCTAGGAATGTGCATTGATTATCTTTTCTATGTTTAAAATGTATACCAGTGTGCAGATAATATGATATGTGTGGGGCCCAGGAATGGGCATATGATTATCTTTCTGTTTATAATTATGCCAGTGTGCAGATAATATGAATTGTTATGGGGCCTAGGAATGTGCATTGATTATCTTTTCTATGTATAATGTATGCCAGTTGTGTAGATAATATGAATTGTATGAGGCCTAGGAATGTGCATTGATTATCTTTTCTATGTTTATAATGTATGCCAGTGTGCAGATAATATGATATTGTATGGGGCCTAGGAATCTGCATTGATTATCTTTTCTATGCATGGTCATAGGAAACACACAGTCCCAAGTGTTCTCCCTATGCTGTGTATAGGTTGTGTATAGGCTACGTATAGGCTGCATATAGATGCTGTGTATAGGCTGCGTATAGATGCGTGTGCATAGGCTGGCGTATAGATACTGTGGTATAGATTTACACTGATGTATAGGCTGTGTATAGATGCTGTGCATAGGACTGCGTATAGATACTGTGTATAGATACTGTGTATAGGCTGCGTATAGATGCTGTGCATAGGCTGCGTATAGATATGTGTTATAGATGAAGACTGTGTATAGATTTGTATAAGAGCTGTGTATGGTGAGCAATAGGCTGCGTATAGAACTGTGTAGTAATAGCTGTGTATATGCTGTGACGTATATAGATCGGCATGTGTATAGAATGGTGTATAGGCTGTGTATAGATGCTGTGTATAGGCTGTGTATAGATACTGTGTATAGATATGCTGTGTATAGGCTGTGTATAGCTGTGTTATAGGCTGTGTTAGATACTGTGTCGTATAGGCTGTGTATAGATATTGTGTATAGGATCTGTGTATAGATGCAGTGTATAGGCTGTGTATAGATGCCTGTGTATAGATATGGTGTATAGGCTGTGTATAGGCTGTGTATAGATGCTGTGTATAGATCTGTGTAGATGCTGTGCATAGGCTGCGTATAGATACTGTGTATAGATACTGTGTATAGGCTGTGTATAGATACTGTGTATAGATGCTCGTGTAGCAGATAATGGGTGTATAGGCTGTGTAAGATAGCTGTGTATAGGCTGTGTATAGATATGGTGTATAGGCTGTGTATAGATGCTGGTTAGGCTGTTATAGAGTATGTGGTGTAAGGCTGGTATAGATGTGTGTATAGGCTGTTGTATAGATGCTGTGTATAGCTGTGTCTAGTATGTGGGTTATAGGCTGTGTTATAGATATTGTGTATAGATGCTGTGTATAGATATGGTGTAGCTAGGCTGTGTATATGTTATGCTATGCTTGTATAGGCTTGTGTATAGGCTATGTGTATAGGATACAATGTGATAGGCTGTTGTAGAGTACTGGTGTTAGTGTGTATAGATATGGCAGGTCATGGGATGATGTATAGATTACCTGTGTTAAGATTGGTGAATAGCTGTGTATAGGCTGTGTATAGGGTGGTATAGCTTGTGTATAGGCCTGTGTCTAGATATTGTGTTAGGCTGTGTATAGATGGCTGGTATAGGTAGTTGTAAGATATGTGTATAGGCTGTGTATAGATATGTATGATAGGCTGGTGTATAGATATGGTATATTTAGGCGTGGAATAGATTGGTATATAGGCGGTGTATAGATTGGTATATAGGTTGTGTATAGCTGTGTATATAGGTGTGTATCGGTATAGATATGTTGTTGTTAGCTGTGTAAGATAGCTATGGATATAGGTTGTGTATAGGCTGTGTATAGATATTGTGTATAGGCTGTGTATAGATGTATGGTATCTGCTATAGGTTGTGTATAGCTGTGTGATAGATACTGTGTATAGCATTGTGTATAGATAGCTTAATAGGTTGTGTATAGCTGTTTGTATAGATACTGTGTATAGGCTGTGTATAGATATGGTATATAGGCTGTGTATAGATATGGTATATAGGCTGTGTATAGGCTGTGTATAGATATGGTATAGCTATAGGATTGTGTATTAGGCTGTGTCTATTATTATAGATATGGTATAATATGAGCTTGTGGTGATAGGCTGTGTCTATAGATGCTGGTATGATTCTGTGTATAGGCTGTGTATAGATATGGTATAGGTGTTGGTGTTTAGCTGTGTATAGATATGGTGTTAGCGGTATAGATGGCTGTGTATAGGCTTGTGTAGAGATACTGTGTATAGATATAGTTTATAGATGACTGTGTATAGATATGGATGCTTGTATAGGCTGGTATAGGTCTGTGTATAGGCTGGTGTATAGGCTGTTGTTATGTGTCTGTGTATAGTATAGCGGAGCTGTATAGAGCTTTATAGGTGAGAGGCTGTGTATAGGCTTAGCTGTGTATAGATGCCTGCTGTATAGATACTGTGTATATAGGTGGTGTATAGGCTATATGGTGTATAGGCTGTGTAATAGGCTGTGTAATAGTGTGTATGTGTATTAGACTTAGGGTATATAGGTGTTGTATAGGCGTGAGTTATAGATGTGTACTGTGATAGGAGCTGTGATAGATAGACTGTGTTTATAGGCTGTGTATAGATATGTGTATATGAGTGTATTAGAATGGTGTATAGGCTTGTGGATAGGCTGTGATAGATCTGTGTATAGATATTAGTATAGCTGTTATAGATGCTGTGTATGGCTGGTATAGATACTGTGTATATGCTGTTGCATAGTTGGTATGATACTGTGTATAGATACTGTGTATAGATACTGTGTATAGCTGATTTGTATAGGCTGTGTATAGACTATGGTGAGGCTGTGTATAATTGTATAGGCTGTGTATAGATATGGTGTATAGGATGTGTATAGATACTGTGTATAGGCTGTGTATAGATGCTGTGTATAGGCTGTGTATTAGATGCTGTGTATAGGCTGTGTATATGATACTGTGTATATGGCTGTGTATAGATATTGTGTTAAGATGCTGTGTATAATATGTGTATAGGCTGTGTATAGATACTGTGTATAGAGTATTGTGTTGTATAGGCTGTGTATAGATATGGTGTATAGGCTGTGTATGATAGCTGTGTATAGATACGTGTATAGCTGTGTATAGATTTGTGTGTTATATAGGCTTGTGCTATACGACTGTGTATAGGCTGTGTATAGATATTGTGTATAGGCTGTGTATAGGCTGTGTATAATGATGATCGGTGTGTATAGGTGGTAGAAGATACTGGTATAGATACTGTGTATGGCTGTGTGAATAGGATAGTGTATAGGCTGTGTAATATCGATGCGTTGTATAGGCTGTGTATAGATTATATGTGTAAAGATATGTGTATCTTAGGCTGTGTATAGATTACTAGTGTATGAGCTGTGTGATAAGATACTGTGTATAGATAATGCTGTGTATAGGCTGTGTATAGTAGCTGTGTAATAGCGTGTTGATAGTTTGTGTAATGCTGTAGTATAGCTTGTGTATAGAACTTGTATAGGCTGTGTATAGTACTGTGTATAGGCTGTGTATTGATGCTGTGTATAGGCTGTGTAGTTGGTGTATAGGCAGTGTATGCTGTGTAATAGTGCTGTGTATAGATACGTGTGTATAGGCGTTGTATAAGGCTGTGTTTGAATGCTGTGTATAGGCTGTTGTATATATACTGTTGTATAGGCGTGGTATTGATGCTGTGATAGAGCTGCTGTGATAGATTATGTGTATAGATCTGTGTATAGAGTATAGCTGTGTATATGAATGACGGAAGCTGGGTACTGTGCATAGATTTGATATATGATTAGTGTGTAAGATTGGGTATAGGCTGTGTATAGATCATGTGTATAAGCTATTGTGATATTGGAGTGTCTTAAGCTGTGTATAGATACGTGGTATAGCGCTGGTAACTTGATGGCTGTGTATGACTGTGTTGCTGTTAGAGGCCATTGGTATTAGATATTGTGTAAGGCTAGGTTAGACTGTGTATAGGCTGTGTATGATACGGATAGGCCTGTTATAGTGCGATATGCTTTGGGTATGATCTGTGTATATGATGTGTATAGATTGCGTTAGCCTGTGGTATAGATATGGGTACTATAGGTTTATAGTGTGTATAGGCTGTGTATTAGAGTATGGTGTTAGGTTATAGGACTGTGTTGAGCTGTTGATACGTGAATAACTGTGTATATGTGTTATGTGTTGATGAAGTTAGAGCGGCGTCTGTGTATATGTGATGACGCAGTGTTTAGGTATAGGCTATGACCTGTATAATATGTGATATGTGTGGTATAGTGCTTTGGTAAGATACTGGTTAGAGCTGTGTAATAGAGTGTGTATAGTGCTGTGTTATTGGTTAGGCTGTGGAAGGCTGTGTATAGATTCTGCTGTATAGATATGGTGGTATAGGCGTGGTATAGATGCTGTGTATAGAGCTATTGTGTGTAATTGCTGTGTATTTAGGTGGTATAGAACTGTGTATAGACTGTCGGATAACTGTGAAGAGTATGATAGATACTGTGATGCTGTGTATAGGAGTGTGTATAGAGGCATAGGTGTGATAAGGTGTAGCTATAACGGGTATAGCTAGATGTATGGCCGTGTATAGAACTGTGTATAGTGCTGTGTCATAGCTGGTTACTTGTATAGTCGTGTGTATAGGCAATCTGTGTATAGCTGGTACTGGATGTAGGGTTAGGCTGTGTATAGATGCTTGTATAGGCTGTGTATCGATAGGTCTGCTGTGGTATAGACACTGTGTTATAGAGCTGTGCGTGTATAGGCTGTGTATAGATGCTGTTCTGTGTATAGATATTGTTATAGTGGTGATAATAGTATAGACCTGTGTATAGATTGGGTACTGTGTATAGATACTGGTGTAAATATGGCTATAGTGTTATAGATATGGTGGTATAGGCTGTGTAAGATATGGTGAATATTGTTAGCTGTGTATAGCTATGGTATATAGGCTGGTGTTAGACTGTGTACTGTGTATAGGTTTGTGTATAGGCTGGATAGGCGTGAGATTGGTGTAGGCTTGTGTATAGATACTGTGTATAGATTGTGTATTTGGGTGTATAGATCTTGATAGCGATTAGCTGTGTAAGTGGTGCGTTTGTGTTAGATATGGTAATAAGGCGTGTATAGATCTGGTTAAATAGCTGGTATAGTTTGTCTAGCTGTAGATATGGGTTAGATTGGCTGTGTATAGACTAGTGGTATAGGCGGTGTGATCTGTGTATAGGCTGTTGTATAGATACTGGGTGTGTAGAGGCGTGTATAGATACGACTGTGTATTAATGGCGGTGGTGATAGATTATGTGATGAGTAGCTGGGTATAAGATATGTGGTATATTCGTTATAGGAACTGTGCTATAGCTGGTGTATATGATTGCTTGTGTATAGGCTGTTGTGATGATTACTGTGTATAGATTTGTGTATAGGCTGTGTATAGATTACTGTTGTATGATATGTGTATAGGCTTGTGTATAGATTGGTCGTGTGGCTGTGTATAGACTTACTATGCTGTGTATAACTGGGTAGCGTGTATTGTGCTGTGTATAGGTGTGTATAGATATTGATCGGCTGTGTATAGACTGTTATGGCTTGTATAGGACTGTGATAGGCTTGTGTATAGTTGATGACTTAGCTGTGTATGATTATAGATATGTGTATAGGCTGCGTATAGATCTGTGTTATACGGCTGTGTATAGAATGGTGTATATGACTGTGTATCAGCTGTTGGGCGTTTAGATACTTTGGTATAGATACTGTGTATAGCATACTGTGTTGATGCGATATAGGCTTGTAATGATATGGTGGTGTGTTATAGATAATGGTTGTTAGGCTGTGTTAATATGTGTATAGCTTGTGAATATGGGTTAGCTGTTATAGCTGGTGTATAGTGTTATAGACTGATACTGTGTATCCTGTGTGATTATGTGTATAGGCGTTAAGATATGGTGTATAGTGATACTGTGTATAGGCTTATCAATGGATATAGTTGTATAGATGGCTGGGATATAGGATAGCTATGTTAGGTTGTATAGTAGTATGTGTGTATAGGCTGTGTATGTGTATAGAGCTGGTATGTACTGTGGTATAGATGTGTGTTAATACTGTGTAAGATTGGTGTATAATAGGCTGGCTGTGTATAAGATACTGTGTATAGGCTGTGTATAGATTCTGTGTATATGCTGTGTATAGATACTGTGTAATAGATACTTTTTAGATGCGGTCTAGTATAGGTTATAGTGTGAATGTGTATAGGCTTGGATAATATGTATAGAACTTTATGTGTAATAGATGACTGTGTAAGATATGGTGTAAAGGTTGTGTTAGATCTGTGTATATGCGTATAGATCTGTGTATAGGCGGTCTAGATCTGTGTATAGATATGGGTGTATAGGGCCTGTTCTGTTAAATCTTGTGTATAGATACTGTGTATAGCTGTGTAATATGGATATGGGGTGTATAGGAGCTGTGTATAGCTGGTAGATATTGATATAGGCTGTGTTATAGTTGTGTAGGTATGGTGTATAGGCTGTTGCTGTATAGATATGGCGTATGATAGTGTTGAGGTATAGATTTTACTTGTAGTGATTGAGGCTGTGTATAGGTCTGCTGGATGATTATTGTGTATTAGATTGCTGTTAGAGCTGTGTAAGTAATGTGTGATCGGCTTGTTGTCTGTGTATAGATACTGTGTATAGGCTGTGTATAGATATGGTATATAGATTGTGTATAGGGGCGTATAGTGACTGTGCTAGGCTGCTGTATAGATCTGTGTATAGAATACGTGTAGCTTTTGAGTGATAATTTGGATTAGGCTGTCGTAATAGATACTGTGTTATAGGAACTTGTTGTATGTGTGTATAGTGCTGTATAGATATGGTTAATAACGTGCAGCCTGTGTATATACTGTGATGGTGTTATAGAGCTGGATAATGGTATATAGGTCGTATAGTCTGTGTATTAGGGCTGTGTATAAGATGCTGTGTTAATAGATGCTCCTATTACTAGATATTTAGATATTAGTTGTAAGGCTCTGTGTATAGATAATGGATGAATAGTGATAGATGTGGTGTATATGTATATAATTGGTGTATAGGCTGTGTAAGCCATGTGTATAGCGTTCTAAGATTGTGTATAGCTGTGTAATAGGTTTTTGTATGATGGTGTGTTATAGTATACGTGTGTAAGTATAGGCTGATGTATAGCAATGTCGTAGTATAGACTGTATATGTGTACGGCTTTATAGCTACTGTGTTAGCGTATCTGTTAGGCTGTGTAATAGATTGCTTTAGCTGTGTAATGTGTAGATGCTGTGTAAGTTTTGCTTTGCGGGAAGATTGGTATACGAGTGTGTCTAGATAGATATCTGTGTAGAATAGTGTAAGCGGTATAGCTGGTGTATAGATACTGTGTATAGGCCCTGTGTATAGATGTGTATCAGATGTGTATAGATGTTTGGTATAGATCTGTGTATATGGCTGGTGTGTATGTATCTTTATTGTTGGCTGTGTATAGATAGTGTGTATAGATACTGTGTTATAGTTGCTGTTAGGTTGATATGACCGTTTGTATAAGGCGGAATATGGTATTAATAGGGCTGTGTATAGATATGTGTATAGGCTGTGTGATGATATGGTGTATAAAAATGGCTGTGTTAATATGATATGGCTGTGTATAGGCTGTGTATATGATCTGTATATGGTCTAGGACTGTGTATGATGGGTTACTGTGTATGAACGTGTTAGGGCTGTGGATTGTTTGTATAGGCCTTGTGTAGATAGATATGCTGTGTATCAGTATGGATTGTCTGTTTAGATATGTGGTATAGCTGTGTATAGACTGTGTGTTGAAGCTGTGTAATAGATTATGGTATATACCCTGGAGCTGTGTATAGAGATATGTTATGGATGTGTATAGCTGTGTATAGATATAGTGTCATAGGCGTCTATAAGATAGGGTATTAGGTTGGTATAGGCTGTGTATGATATGATATGCGTGTATGCGTATAGATATGTATAGTGCTGGTGTATAGATACGTGTGTGCATTAGAGATATGGTGTGGTATGGCCTGTGCTACAGATGGTACTGGTTGTGTATAGCTGTGTAAGAGACGTTGTGTTATAGATATGTGTATATAGTATGGTATGGCTGTGATAGATACTGTGTATAGTGCTGTGTATAAATGTATATAGTGTGTATAGTCTGTGTATGAGAACTATGGTGTATAGGCTGGGGTAGTAGAGTACTGTATATAGTGTGCCTATGAGGCTGGGTTATAGATACTGTGTATAGTTGTAATACTAATGGGTTATGTTGTGCATAGGCTGTGTATAGATGCTGGGTATAGATCTGTTGTATAGATGCGGTGGATAGGCTGTGTATAGATGCTGTGTATTAGATATGGTGTTATAGGCTGCGATAGATGCGTGTATAGCTACTGTTTGATTAGGCTGTGTATAGATGCTGTGTATAGATGCTGTGTATAGGCTGTGTATAGATGCTGTGTATAGATATGGTATAGGCTGCGTATAGATGCTGTGTATTAGGATCTCGTGATATAGGCATTTGTATAGATACTGTGTAAATACTGTGTAAGGCTGTGTGTGTATAGATGATGTGTATAGATACTGGATAAGCTGCTTGTGTTAGAAATCTGTGTATAGATACTGTGTATAGGCTGTGGCTAGATACTGGTAGAGATGCGGTTTATGGCGAGCGTAATAGAGGCTTGTGCAATAGGATTGCGTTTTATAGAGTACGTGTATAGGATACTGTGTTGTGGTATAGGGCTGTGGATAGAATTGCTGTGTGAATAGATATTGGTCGAATAGGAGTGCGTATAGCATACTGTGGTTATTAGAACTACTGTGGGCCTAGGTGTGTATAGATGGGCATGTGTATAGATATTGGGTATAAGGCTGTGTATAGAGATACTGTGTATAGATACTTTATAGGCTTTGGATGTATAGAGTGCGGTGTATAGAATATTGGTAATTAGGCTATGCGTAAGATACTGTGTATAGATACTGTGTATAGGCTTCGGGGGTATAGATGTGTGTATAGAATGGTGTATAGGCTTGTGTATACGGCTGGGTAGAGATATGGGTTAGGCTGTGTTATAGATGCTGGTGTATAGGCTGGTATAGAGTGATGGGGATCTGGCTGTGTATAGATATGGTGTAATAGGCTGTGTTTGATACGATAATGTGTAAGAGGCTGTGTATAGAATCTTGGGTATAGGCTGGGATAGATATAGGTGTATAGGCCTTGGTATAGACTGGCTGTTTGTATAGCTGTGTATTAGATATGGTGTATAGGCTGCTGTATAGATACTGGTAATAGGCTGTGTTACTAGGCTGGGTATAGGCTGTGTATAGACTATTGTGTATATGGCTGGTGTATAGATGCGTGTGTATAGATTGCTCGGATAGATATTGGTATAGGCTGTGTATAGATATCTGTGTATAGTGCTGTGGATAGATTATGGTTGTATAGGCTGTGTATAGGATATGTTGTATAGGACTGTGTATAGGGTGTGTATTAGTAGGGTGTATAGGCATGTGATAGATACTGTGTATATGCTCTTTGTCGTATAGGCTGTGTATAGATATGGTATATAGGCTGTGTATAGGACGGTATAGGCATGAGTATTGATGCTGTGTATAGGCGGATGTATAGGATGACTGTGTATTAGGTGGTATAGATATGTAATATTAGTTTGTATAGGCTGTGTATAGATATGTTCATATCAGGCTGTGTTATATGATAGTGTATAGGGCTGTGTATAGATATGGTATATAGGCTGTGATAGATACTGTGTATAGGCTGTGTATAGCTGTGTAGATTATGGTATATAGATGGGTATAGGCTGGTGAGTGATGCTGTGTATGATGTGTATGCTGACTGTGTATCAGGCTGTGTATAGATATGGTATATAGGTTGTGTATAGGCTGTGTATAGATATGGTATATAGGTGAGAGGCGTGTGTATAGATATGGTATATAGGCTGTGTATAGATATGGTATATAGGCTGTGTATAGATATGGTATATAGGCTGGTATGTGTATAGATATGGTATATTAGGGTGGTATAGCTGTGTATAGAATGGTTATCCTAGATTGTGTATAGGCTGGTATAGATACTGGTTATCGGCTGTGTTTAGATATGGTATATAGGTTGTGTTAGGCTGTGTATTAGATACTGTGATAGGTGTGTATAGATATGGTTATATTAGGTTGTTATAGGCTGTGTTGTATAGCTATGGTGTACTAGTGTGTCATAGGAATGGTATAAGGTTGTGTATAGGCTGGGAGAAGTACTGGTATAGGCTTGTGTATAGATAATGGTATATAGGTTGTGTATAGGCTGGTATGAGAGCTGTGTATAGGATGTGTATAGATATTGGTATATGGTTGGTATAGGCGTTATAGATATGGTGTATAGGCTGGTATAGATATGGTTATAGGTGTTGTATAGGCTGTGGATAGATACTGTGTTGGCTGTGTTGTATAGATAGGTATATAGGTTGTGCACACTACGGCTGTGTATAGGGAGAACACTAGGGATAGTGTTCCCGATCTTGGACACATGACAGACACACATCAGGTCACAGTTTTTAAAAGGGTTTTTGATTCCCAAATAAATACAAAACCAAAAATCCATTTCACTTGATCGAACCCCAAATCCGCCAATGTTTCATTTGTATAATTATTTTAATACTACGAAAAGTTCGGGAACTGTCTTACGATTTCTCAGGCTGAAATAAACCCATGTTAATTAAATGAAGGAAAGATAGAAAGAAAAGAACGTTAATGGAAGGATAGTTGGGGGAACAGTTGTTCTGAAAGTTCAATGTTTATAATAAAACTACAAAGAAAAGCAAATTCCAAATAACATTCGCTATTATTTAATACCAAATTCCTGGAAACATACAGGGAACTGAGGACCGGGCATAAGGGAGCACAGGATCGGAAAGAATAATTAAAAATACTATGTATAAGGAAAATAAGACCCTGACAATAGGAAAACAGTCCCAAAGTGTGCAATCAACCAAAGACTTCCTATCTTACCCAGCCTTTAGCAGGGGGGTCATAGACGGGCATTTAAACTGTCTTCACTGCCCCATCTGCTCATTGCAAAGGGAGGAGTGTTGTTGTCAGTGTTGATAGCCCTGGCAACGTCAAGTAATGTCCTTTCTTGTTCCTCTGTTTCCAGCTACAATCGGAGTACACTGCTAATTCTTACTGGTCCAGATCGATGAATAAGAGAGCAATGAGGGGTATATTGTGCCTGTGAGTACAGATAAGCTAGCGGTTCTTACGGGGTATCAGAATGATGTTTTAATGTCTGCTGTTCCAGAAGGTAAAAAAAAAAACGTGAATATAAATAAAAATGGCTTGGGTTCTTAACGGTAAAAATGTCATGCAGGGGATATGAATCACGGCACGAAAAGAGTCTGAAAATAAGCTAGAACTGGGTTGTTATTACAGCGCGTAAAGCGAGTTATTACAGCGCGTCTATAGGATCGTGTTATAAGCGCGTCTATTAGATCGTGGTATTTGTTATTAAAGAGCGTCGATAGTCGTGTCGCAATACAGCGCGTCTATAGATCGTGGATTACAGCGTTGTCTATAGATAGTGGTTTATGACAGCGTGGTCTATAGATCGTGGTATGACAGGACGCGTCTATATGTTCGTGTTATTACAGCGCGTTCTATAGATCGTGTTATTACAGGCGTCATAGATCGTTGTTATTACAGCGCGATATAGATCGTGTTATTTACAGCGCGTCTATAGTTCGTGTATATTACCGCGCGTTATAGATCGTGTTATTACCGCGCGTCTATAGATCGTGTATTACAGGTGCTATAGGTAAGTATTAAAAAAACACGCGAGTCATAGAACGTGTTATATACAGATGTCTTAAGGGAATTGTTAGACAGCGCGTCTAACGAGATCGTGTTATACAGCGCGTTATAGATCGGTGATTTACAGCGCGTCTATAGTATCGGTTATTAAGCGCAGTCTATAGATCGTGTTAGTACAGCGCGGTCTATAGTCGTGTTCATTACCAGCCGCGTCTATAGATCCGATGTTATTTTACAGCGCCGTCTATATGATCGTGTTTGTAGTACAGCGGCGTGACTATAGATCGTGTTATACAGCGCGTCTATAGATCGTGTTATTTACAGCGCGTCTATAGATCGTGTTATTACAGCGCGTCGATAGATGTGTTTTATTACCGAGCGTGTGTCTATAGATCGTGTTTTACAGCGCGGTCTATAGATACGTGTTATTACAAGCGCGTCTATAGATCGTGTTAGTAACAGCTGGTCTATAGAATCGTGTGTGTTATTACAGCGCCGTCTATAGATCGTGTTATTTACAGGCGTCTATAGATCGTGTTATTACAGCGCGTCTTAGATCGTGTGATTAACAGCGGTCTATAGATGTGTTATGTATTATGAGCGCGGTTCTATAGATCGTGTTATTGCAGCGCGTCTATAGATGAGTGTGTTATTACAGCGCGTCTATAGGAAGTTATTACAGCACGTCTATAGATCGTGTAGTTACAGGCGCGTCTATAGATCGTCGTTATTACAGCGTTTGTCTATAGGTAGGTTATTACAGCGTATCATAGGAAATGTTATTACCGCATGTTATAGGTAATGTTATTACAGCGTGTCTATAGGTACATGTTTTATTAAGCGTGTATATAGTAATGTTATTACGCGTGTCTATAGATCGGTTCGTTATACAGCGTGTTGTATAGTTCGTGTTATAACAGAGTGTATATAGATCGTTGTTATTAAAGCGTGTCTTATAGATGTGTCTTATATACAGCGTGTTCTATAGATCGTGTTATTACAGCACGTCTATAGTTCGTGTTATCTACAGGCGCGCGTCGTATGAGCTATCGTGTTATTACAGCTAGTCTGTATAGTTGTGTATTACAGCGTGTCTATATATCGTGTAGTACAGCATTATCTATAGGATCGTGTTATTACAGAGTTGTGTATATAGTTCGGTTATTACAGGCGCCTATAGACGTGTTATTACAGCGCGTCTATAGATCGTGTTATTACAGCGCGTCTATAGTTCGTGTTATTACAGCGTGTCTATAGATTGTGTTATTACAGCGTGTGTATAGATCGTGTTATTACAGCGTGTCTATAGATCGTGTTATTACAGTGTGTCTATAGATCGTGTTATTACAGCGTGTCTATAGGTCGTGTTATTACAGCGTGTCTATAGATCGTGTTATTACAGCGTGTCTATAGATCGTGTTATTACAGCGTATCTATAGGTAATGTTATTACCGCATGTCTATAGGTAATGTTATTACAGTGTGTCTATAGGTAATGTTATTACAGCGTGTCTATAGGTAATGTTATTACCGCGTGTCTATAGATCGTGTTATTACAGCGTGTGTATAGTTCGTGTTATTACAGCATGTCTATAGATCGTGTTATTACAGCGTGTCTATAGATCGTGTTATTACAGCGTGTCTATAGATCATGTTATTACAGCGTATCTATAGGTAATGTTATTACCGCGTGTCTATAGATCATGTTATTACAGCGTATCTATAGGTAATGTTATTACCGCGTGTCTATAGATCGTGTTATTACAGCGTGTGTATAGTTCGTGTTATTACAGCGTGTCTATAGATCATGTTATTACAGCCTATCTATAGGTAATGTTATTACCGCGTGTCTATAGATCATGTTATTACAGCGTATCTATAGGTAATGTTATTACCGCGTGTCTATAGATCGTGTCATTACTGTGTGTCTATAGTTCGTACGGAACAATATCTGTGCATTGGTATTTAGATTAGCGAGGGAGCTACCATATTGCTTCCCAGGGAAGGGAAGGGTGGATTTATGGCCCTGTGCAGATGTTTTAGTTTAAACCTGCATTTGTTAAGGTTTGTACACACAGGCCAACTCAATTTCAAGAGATTTGCCGATCAATATATTTATCCTAATCTGGAAGCCAAAAATAAAGTAACATGGGTAATTTTTAAAGCTAATCACCAAAAATTTCCACATTACCACAGATTTTTGCTTTAGCCTAAAACATCGATCAGGCATTTCGGTAATTAAGACGGCCCAAAACATTGACCTATGTGTACCAGCCCTTAGAGATCGGACCATCTGCCATTCCTGCACTGGAATAGTGAATTCAGCACTTACTGGACATTGTGTGCTCCTCTCTTCAGCGTGCACCTGTCTGGGAGATGCTCCAACTTTTTGGAAAGCACTTTCAGGTACTTTTTGGTCTCCTGCACGGAAGTGTTTTGGTCATGGTCTGTTGAGGCCGACAGTGGGAGACCGTCCCTTACACGGACCACCGAGGCGAAGAGGATGACAGACATTTCCAGGAACGCTGAGCGGCTGTAAAGACAGGGAATGTAACTACAAGGAAAAGACGAATACAAACACTTATAATAACCATAAATATTACTCTAGTATTAATAAGACACACGGCTGTATATTACTATAATACCCATTATTATTATAATATTACTAAGACACACAGGTGTACATTACTATAATACCCATTATTATTATAATATTAATAAGACCCATGGGTGAACATTATCATTATTATAATGGCCATTTATATATTATAATACTAGCAAAAGTGTGCCCGTTGGTGCACAATGGGAATTAAGTGTGTGAATCTTTTGCTATGTGTGGATATAGTGGATATAGAATCTTTACTCAGGTATATTTTAAACTGTTACTCAGACGGTCACCCCTTTCTCCGCCCCAATTAAGCCACACCCACTAGGTTCTTAATAGAGACCGCCAAAAAAGACAGACAGGCAGATAAACACAAACATAGATACACAGCCAGATAGTGATATACAGACAAAAAGAGAGAAATAGACAGACAGAGATAGAGATAAGAGTTGGAAAGAGACAAAGGCACAATAAACTGACAATATGGACCTTCCTGTTCTATATGGACTTCTGCCCCTATTAATCTCTATCTGTCCCTTTCTCTCTGTATATCTATCTGTCTATATATCTGCCTCTTGTCTATCTCTCTTTTTATCTGTCACTCTTTCTTTCTGTTTCTATATATCGCTATCTATTTTAGGGCTAGGCCACACTGGCGTGGTTTTTGCACGTTCACGTTTTGCGCTCACGATTTTCGCTAACACCCTTACTCTGTCTTTCTGCCTGTTGTCTATCTGTCTCTCTCTATGTCTATCTGCCTCTTGTCTATCTCGGTCTCTCTCTCTCTAACTATCTATCTAACTAACAATATCTATCTAACTGTCTATCTATCTATATCTATCTATCTATCCATCTATCTATCCATCTATCTAGTACCTATCATCTATCTATCATCTATCTATCTAGTACCTATCATCTATCTATCTAGTACCTATCATCTATCTATCTAGTACCTATCATCTATCTATATATCATCTATCTATCTAGTACCTATCATCTATCTATCTATCATCTATTTATCTATCTATCAACTATTATTTATTTATCTATGTATCACTTATCATCTATCTATCTATCACTTATCATCTATCTATCTATCTAGCATCTATCTATCTATCTATCTATCTATCTATCTATCTACCCATCCATCTACTTATTTACCTATCTACCTTTTTATCCATCTACCCATCTATCTATCTACCCATCTATCTATCTATCTATCTATCTATCTATCTATCTATCTATCATCTATCCAGTACCTATCATCTATCTATCTAACTAACTAGTACTTATCATCTATCTATTAATCAATCATCTATCTGTCAATCATCTATCTATCAATCATCTATCTATCAATCATCTATCTATCAATCAA
Source organism: Hymenochirus boettgeri (assembly GCA_019447015.1). Lineage (NCBI taxonomy): Eukaryota > Metazoa > Chordata > Amphibia > Anura > Pipidae > Hymenochirus > Hymenochirus boettgeri. The sequence goes on along the minus strand of CM033477.1, from coordinate 162,136,142 downwards.
TCATCCATCCATCTACCCATCCATCTATCAGGGCAATGGTAATACCCTTTATTCTCCCTGTTTTCTCTGTATATTTGTTCTCTGTCTTAAGCTATGGAGGCTGCTACTGATAGTATTGATTTAAATCCTCCTGTCCTGGTACCTGCAGATGAAATTGGAAATTGCCAAACCTATTTTTAAACCCGATCCATTTGATGGGGTGACTAGGGGGTGGAATGATTTGCTAGAATGATTCCCTTTACACAAAAGGAAATATTATATCCCAATGTTCCTCTAGTTTGTTCTGCAGAAATTGTTTTATCCAGCAGAGGGAACTCAAGTGCTGTCTTACGTTTTCCGTTAACTATAACCTTGCCATTAGGTTAAGGTTCCCACTGCAACGGATTGAAAAACGCAGTGAGCTTGCATTTGTGTCCACATTCGGGTTTCCTGGTTACTATTGTGGGTAACAAGCATTAGTAATGCATTTGTGTCCACATTCGGGTTTCCTGGTTACTATTGTGGGTAAGAAGCATTAGTAATGCATTTGTGTCCACATTCGGGTTCCTGGTTACTACTGTGGGTAACAAGCATTAGTAATGCATTTGTGTCCACATTCGGGTTTCCTGGTTACTATTGTGGGTACAAGCATTAGTAATGATTTGTGTCCACGATTCGGGTTTCCTGGTTACTATTGTGGGTAAGAAGCATTAGTAATGCATTTGTGTCCACATTCGGGTTTTCCCTGGTTCTATTGTGTGTAACAAGCATTAGTAATGAATTTGTGTCCACATTCGGGTTTCCTGGTTACTATTGTGGGTAAAAGCTTTGAGTAATGCATTTGTGTTCCACATTCGGGTTTCCTGTTACTATTGTGGGTAGAAGCATAGTAATGCATTTGTGTCCACATTCGGGTTTCCTGTTCTACTACTGTGGGGATCCACGGAGCACGTACAGGTGAAGGACCGAGTGCATAACAATAAGGCTGGGGTAGACGGTCGTGAAATGTCGGAAGAGGGGGGGGGGGAACAGGGTGGTGCGGCAAATCAGGTTAGAAGAAACGACAAAAGAAAGCAAATTCCCAAAGTAACCTTCGCTAGTAGTTAAATAAATATCCTGGAAACAATACGGGGGGGAACGAGGTGACCAGGCGATAGGGAGGCCAGATCGAAAGAAAATGCCATACCTGGTCTCAGTAACATGACCCTGACAATAGAGAACAGTCCCCAAGTGGCAATCAACAAGACTCCTATCTTACAGCCTTTAGCAGGGGGGGGGTCATAGACGAGGAGCATGTAAACGTGGTCTTCACACCTGCCCTCATCTGCTCATTGGGCCAAGGAGGTGTGTGTCCCAGTGTATATCCCGTGGCAGTACTGGTGCGACTTTATTTGTCTCTGTTCCCAGCTACAATCAGGTGAGTGACACCTGCTATCTACTGTCCAGATCGTATGATAGAGATGCAATGGAGGAGGGGATAGGTTGTGCCTGTGAGTACAAGATAAGCTAGCGGTTCTTTACTAGGTGGTAATCAGAATGATTTACTGTCTGCTGTTCCCAAAGGTAAACAGAAAAAAATGAATAAAGAAATGGCGTTGGTGGTAGTCTTTAAAGGTCAAATGTGAGGGATATGAATCCACAGGCACGAAAAGATTCTTCTGAAACATATATAGACTGGGTTATTACAGCGCGTCTATAGACGAGTTATTACAGCGCGTCATAGATCGTGTTATTACCATTACAGCGCGTCGATAGATCGTGTTATTACAGCTGCGTCTATAGGAGGTCTTGTTTTATTACATGGCGCCGTCTATAATCGTGGTTATTACCGCGGTGGTCTATAGTATTCGTGTTATTACCAAGCGTGTCCCCTATAGATCGTGTTAGTAACGGGCTCTCATAAATAGTTGTCGTGTTAGTACAGCGCTTTATGAGGATCGTTTTATACAGCGCGGTCTATAGATTCGTTTATTCCGGGGGTCGCGTCTATAGATACGTGTTATAAGAGGTACAGGGCCGCGTTCTATAGTTCTGGTGTGTCTTACAGCGAGTGCGTCTATAGATGTGTTATTACAGCGCGTCTGGGATAGATCGGTGGTTGTTGGGACGCGTGTACTATAGGTATGGGGGGTGTATTACAGGAAAAGAGAACAGCGCTTCGTGATAGATATGGTTATTAACGCGTGTCGAGGTAAGGTAGATGTTATTACATCGCGGTCTATCAATCGTGTTATTACATCGCGTGCTAGGTAGATCGGTGGTTATTTACAGGGCGCGGGTCTATAGATCGAATGGTTATTACAAGCGCTCTATAGAAAGATCAGAGGGTGTTTATTACAGCAAGCCGTCTATAAGATCGTGGGTTATATACAGGCGCGTGCTGATAGATCGTGTTATACAGCGCGATCTGATTATCGTGTTATTAACAGGCTCGTCTATAGGTCGGTGTGTATTACGAGCGCGGTGCTATATATCTGTGGGTATTGAACCGCGGCGATCTATATCGGTGTTATTAGCAGAAGGCGCTGTCTCTATGACTCGTGTTATGTACAGCGCGTCTATAAGGTGTTGATTATAGCTCCAGGTGTCTATAGATCGTGTTATTCGAGGGCGCGTCTAGAGTGAGAAGTCGTGTTATACAGCGCTCTATAGACGGGTTCGTACAGCGCGTCTAATAGATCGGGTGTTATTACAGCGCCGTGCTATAGATCTAAAGTATTACAAAGCGCGTATCTCATGATCGTGTTATTACAGCGCGTCTATAGATCGTGTTATTGACAGAGGCGCGTGCTAAGATCGTGTTGATGAGCAGCGCGTCTGGATCGATCGGGTGTTTTTACAGGCGCATTGCATAGGTAATGTGTAAATTACAAGGCACGTCTATAGTCGTGTTTTACAGCGCTCGGTATAGATCGGTGTGTATTACAGCTGGGCTATCGTCGATGTTATTACCGCGTATCTAAATAGGTAATTTGATTACCGCATGCTATAGGTAGATGTTTATACAGCGGGTCTATAGTTCATGGTTAATTACATGGGCGGTGTTACCTATAGGTAATGTTATTACCAACGGAAAAGGGGGGCAAAGGCGGCAAGGCGGATCTATAGATCGTGGTATATTACGCGGTGGGTGTAGAGTTCGTGTTCTTAACAAAGCGTGGAGTCTATGGGTCGTGTAGTGGTGTACGCGTGGTCCTAAATGACTATCGTGGGAATCAATTACAGTATAGCATAACATAGGGATCGTTAGTAATACAGGCACATCTACTGTAAATTCAATGTTATTGACAGACATCAGTCATAATAGAATAATACGGGAGCGTGTTGAATTGGGACAGGGAAGAGGCGTCCGTCTATAGGGTCGGTTTTGAGCATCAGTGTCTATAGATCGTGCTTTTAACTGAAAAGCACTTATCGATAGATCGTGTAACGTCATATTACGAGCCGCAAAAAACTACAGCGTAGGTCTATATTTCGTAGTTCTTTAGACAAGAGCGCGCACTATAGATCGTGTTATGTACAAGTCGCCTCATCACGATCAAAGGGTGAATGTTCGTTACAGGAAAGAGGGGGAGAGGAGCGCGGTCTAATAAAGTTCTAGGTATTAACCAGCTAGGTGTGCGATAATTGTGTTTTACAACAGCGTGTGTATATATCGTGTTATTACAGCGTGGTCATAGATCCGGTGTTCATTAACAAGTGTTGTCTCTAGATCGTGTTATTCAGCTTGGGTCTGATATGTCTCGTGTTTATTAGACAGCGTGGTCGTATAGATCGTGGTACTTTACATCGTGTCTATAGATCGGTGTTATTACAGGGCAGGAGGGCAGTGTCTAAGGTTACGTGTGATTACAGCGTTTCTAAATCAGTGTTTTACAGGGCGTGTCTATAGATCGGTGTTATTTAACCGGCGTACTCTAATAGGTGCATGTTTTACCGCATGTCTTCGGTATGTTATACAGTGGTGGGTCGATAAGGTAATGTTCTTACACAGCGTGTCGTAAGTATTTTTATGCCGGAGGCTGTGGTCTATAGGTCGTTGTTCGGTTAAAAAATTACGGGCGTGTTTAATAGTGCGTGTTATTACAGCAGTGTCTATAGACGTTTAGTACAAAAGCGTTTCTATAAAGATCGTGTGTATTACAAGGCGTGTCTCTAGATGGTTTATTTACCGAGCAGGATTACGACGCTGATTCTATAGGTAATGGTTATTACCCCGGACCAGGCCAGACCGCGTGTCCTGGATAGAATCATCGTTATTCCCAAGTCGTATCTATAGGTAAGGTTAATGTACCGAGGGCAACCAGGAGTCCGTGTCCCTATAGCAATCGTGTTATTAGCAGGAGCTATGTGTATAGTTTCTGGTGTATTACAGCTGTCTGAATTATCATGTTATGTACGACAGCCATCCTATAGTAAGTGTTAGGTTAGCCGAAAAGAGTGCGTTCTATAGATCATGTTATTACGGGGGCGTATCTATAGGTAATGTTATAGCAGCGGGGGGCCCCGTTAGTCTATAGATACGTGGTCTTACTGGGCTAGAGTTCGTACGGACCAATATCGTGTTCATTGTGTATTTAATTATGCGAAGGGAGTACCATATTGCTTCCCCTGGGGCAGGGCAAGTGGTGGATTTATGAAGCCCTGTGGCGATGTATTTTGTTAGTTTAAAAATACGGCATTTGTTAAGGTTTTGTAACACACAGAGCGGCGCCTCAATTTCAATGTTTAGATTGCCGATCAACCTATATTTATCCTAATCTGGAAGCGCAAAGTAAAGTACACATGGTAATTTTAAAGGCTACGACCAAAATTTTCCCATTACCGAAGTCGACGATTTTTGACTTTCGCCTAAAACCTCGATCATGGCTTTCGTAAGTTAAGAGGAGGGGCCAAACATTGAACTATAGTGTACCCACAGCCCTTAGAGGGATCGAGATGAGCGCGTGCTTAGTCAACAACCATCTGCCATTCCTGCACTGGAATAGTGAATTCGCCACTTACTGGACATTGTGTGCTCCTCTCTCATTCAGCGTGCACCTGTCTGGGAGATGCTCCAACTTTTTGAAAGCCACTTTCAGGTACTTTTTTGGTCCTCCTGCACGAAGTGTTTTGGTCATGGTCTGTTGAGGCCGACAGTGGAGAGACCGTCCCTTACACGGACCCCCGAGGGAAGAGGATGACAACATTTCCAGGAACCTGATTCGGCTGTAAAAGACAGGGAATGTACTACAGGAAAAAGAACGAATACAAACACTTTAATACCATAAATATTACTCTAGTCATTAATAAGAGAACACACGGCTGTATATTTCTTAAACTACCCATTATTATTATAATATTATCTAGACACACAGGGTGTGCATTACTATAACCCATTATATCTAATATTACTAATAACATTCACGGGTGTACATTACTATAATCCCCATTATTCTAATATTAAGCTACAAGACCACGGGTGTACATTACTATAATACCCTATTATGATTAGATATTACGAAGACACACAGGGTACATTACTATGAATACCCATTATTATTCTAATATTACTAGACCCAACAGACGGTTGTACATTACTATAATACCCATTATTATTATAATTTACACTAGACACCAGTGTACATTACTAAATATACCCATTATATTATATAATTACTAAAGCACACAGGTTGTACATTACTATGAATACCCATTATTAATTATAATATTCTAAGACACACAGGTGTACATTACTATAATACCCTTATCATTATAATTTACTAAGACACCAGGTGTACATGTAACTATAAATACCACATTATTATTATTCTAATATTACTAAGACACACGGGTGTACATTACTATAATACCCATTATTCTAATATTACTAAGACACACGGGTGTACATTACTATAATACCCATTATTATTATAATATTACTAAGGACACGACAGGTGTACATTACTATAATACCCCATTATATTCATATTACTAAGACAAACACCATGGTGTACATTACTATACTACCCTCATTATTATTAATAGATATTACTAGACTAAAGACCAGGTGAATTACTTACTAAGTACCCACATTAATTATTACATAATATTAATAATGACCCATGGTGAATCATTGTCATTATTATAATGGCCATTTATATATTATAATACTAGCAAAAGTGTGCCCGTTGGTGCACAATGGATTAATTGTGTGAATCTTTTGCTATTGTGGTATATAGTGGATATAGAATCTTTACTCAGAGTATATTTAGAATCTTTGTACCAGAGGTCACCGACCCCCGTGTCATTCCTCCCCGCTCGCCCGCCCAGTTAAGCCACACCCACTAGGTTCTAATAGAGACCCGCCAAAAGACAACAGGCAGATAAACACAAACATATAGATCACAGCCAGATATGATTCGGGGAGACAAAAGAGATAAATAGACAACAGAGATAGAGATAAGTAGTTGGAAAGAGACAAAGGCACAATAACTGACAATATTGAGCCTTCCTGTCTATAATGGACTTCTGCCCCTATTAATCTCTATCTGTCCTTTCTCTTGTATATCTAATCTGTCTATATCTGCCTCTGTTTTATCTCTCTTTTTAATCTGTCACCTCTTTTCTGTTTCTAATATCGCTCTCCTATTTTGGCCTAGGCCACACTGGCGTGGTTTTTTTTTGCACTTGCACAAGTTTTGCGGCTCAAACGGATTTTCGCTAACACCCTTATCTCCTGTCTTTCGCTGGCCTGTTGTCTATCTGTCTCTCCTATGTCTACTCGGCTGCCCTTGGTCTATCGTCGGTCCTCGTCTCTCTCTAACTATCTATCTAAACTAACATATCTATCTAACTCATCTTCTATCATCATCTATCTATCCACTTCTATCCACTATCTAGTACCTATCATCTATCTATCATCCTCTATCTGTACCTATCATCTATCTATCTAGTACCTATCATCTATCTATCTAGTACCTATCATCTATCTTATATATCATCTTTATCTGTACCTATCATCTATCTATCTATCATCTAGTTATCTATCTACAACTATTATTTTTATCTATTTCACTTATCATCTATCTATCTATCATCTATCATCTATCTATCTATCTAGCTCTATCTATCTATCTATCTATCTATCTATCTATCCTCCCCCCATCAACTTCTATTTTACCTATCTAAACCTTTTTATCCATCTACCCCTATCATCTATCTACTACCATCTATCTATCTATCTATCTATCTATCTATCTATCTATCTATCTCTATCCGTACCTATCATCTATCTATCTAACTAACTAGTACTTATCATCTATCTATTAATCAATCATCTATCTGTCAATCATCTATCTATCAATCATCTATCTATCAATCATCTATCTAATCAATCAATCATCCTCCATCTACCCATCCATCTATCAGGGCAATGGTAAACCCCTTTATTCTCCCTGTTTTCTCCTGTATATATTGTTCTCTGTCTTAAGCTATGGAGGCTGCTAATACTGATAGTATTGATTTAAATCCTCCTGTCCTGGTACCCTGCAGATGAAATTGAAATTGCCAAACCTATTTTTAAAAAAACCCGATCCATTTGGATGGGGTGACTAGGGGTGGAATGATTTGCTAGAATGAATTCCCTTTACCAAAAGGAAATATTATATCCCAATGTTCCTCTAGTTTGTTCTGCAGAAATTGTTTTATCCAGCAAAGGGAACTCAGAGTGCTTGTCTTATTACGTTTTCCGTTAACTATAACCTTGCCATTATGGTTAGGTTCCCACTGCAACGGATTGAAAACGCAGTGAGCTTGCAATTTGTGTCCACATTCGGGTTTCCTGGTTACATTGTGGGTAACAAGCATTAGTATGCATTTGTGTCCGCATTTCGGGTTTCCTGGTTACTATTGTGGGTAAGAAGCATTAGTAATGCATTTGTGTCCACATTCGGGTTTCCTGTTATATTGGTGGGTAACAAGCATTAGTAATGCATTTGTGTCCACATTCGGGTTTCCTGGTTACTACTGTGGGTAAGAAGCATTAGTAATGCATTTGTGTCCACATTCGGGTTTCCTGGTTACTACTGTGGGTAACAAGCATTAGTAATGCATTTGTGTCCACATTCGGGTTTTGGTTACTATTGTGGTAACAAGCATTAGTAATGGATTTGTGTCCACATTCGGGTTTTCCTGGTTACTATTGTGGGTAAGAAGCATTAGTATGCATTTGTGCCCACATTCGGGTTTCCTTGGTTACTATTGTGGTAACAGCATTAGTAATGAATTTGGTGTCCACAATTCGGGTTTCCTGGTTACTATTGTGGGTAAAAGCCTTTGTAATGCATTTGTGGTCCACATTCGGGTTTCCTGGTTACTATTGTGGGTAAGAAGCATGAGTAATGCATTTGTGTCCACATTCGGGTTTCCTGGTTCTACTGTGGGTAAAAGCATTAGTAATGCATTTGGTCCACATTCGGTTTCCTGGTACTATTGTGGTAAGAATCTTAGTATGGATTTTGTCCACATTCGGGTTTCTGGTTACTATTGTGGGTAAGAGCCTTAGTAATGATTTGTGTCCACATTCGGGTTTCCTGGTTACTATGTGGGTAGAAGCATTAGTAATGCATTTGTGCCCACATTCGGGTTTCCTGGTTACTATTGTGGGTAACAAAGCATTATAATGCATTTGGTGTCCCACTTCGGTTTTCACTGGTTACATTGTGGGTAACAAGCATTAGTAATGCATTGTGTCCACATTCGGGTTTCCTGGTTACATTGTGGGTAAGACACTCAGTAATTGCATTTGTGTCCACATTCGGTTTCCTGGTTACTATTGTTGGGTAAGAAGCATTAGTAATGGCTTTGTGTCCACATTCGGGTTTCCTGTTACTATTGTGGTAGACATCATTAATGCATTTGTGCCCACCATTCGGGTTTCCTGGTTACTACTGTTGGGTAAAAAGCATTAGTACATGATTTGTGGTCCACATTCGGTTCCTGGTTACTATGTGGGTAGAAGCATTAGTAATGCATTTGTGTCCACTTCGGGTTTCCTGGTTACTACTTGTGGGTAAAGCATTAGTAATGCATTTGTGTCCACATTCGGGTTTTCCTGTTACTATTGTGGGTAAGAACATTAGTAATGCATTTGTGTCCACATTCGGGTTTCCTGGTTACTATTGTGGGTAGAAGCATTAGTAATGCATTTGTGTCCACATTCGGTTTCCTGGTTACTATTGTGGGTAGAAGCATTAGTAGCATTTGTCCACATTCTTGTTTCCTGGTTACTACTGTGGGTAAAAAGCATTAGTAATGCATTTGTGTCCACATTCGGGTTTCCTGGTTACTACTGTGGGTAACAAGCATTAGTAATGGATTTGTGTCCACATTCGGGTTTCCTGGTTACTATTGTGGGTAGAAGCATTAGTAATGCATTTGGTCCACTTCGGGTTTCCTGTGTTACTATACTGGACTGTGGGTAAAAGCATTTAGTAATGCCATTTGTGTCCCATTCGGGTTTTCCTCTGGGTTACTATTGTGGGTAGAAGCATTAGTAATCATTTGTGTCCACATTCGGGGTTTCCTGTTACTATTGTGGGTAAGAAGCATTAGTAATGCATTTGTGTCCCATTCGGGTTTCCCTGGTTACTATTGTGGGTAAGAGCATCAGTAATGCATTTTGCCCACATTCGGGTTTCCTGGTTACTACTGTGGGTAACAAGCATTAGTAATGGATTTGTGTCCACATTCGGGTTTCCTGGTTACTATTGTGGGTAAGAAGCATTAGTAATGCATTTGTGTCCACATTCGGGTTTCCTGGTTACTATTGTGGGTAAAAGCATAGTAATGCATTTGTGCCCACATTCGGGTTTCCTGGTTACTATTTGGGGTAGAAGCATTAGTATGCATTTGTGTCCACATTCGGGTTTCCTGTTTACTACTTGTGGGTAGAAGCATTAGTAATGCATTTGTTGTCCCACATTCGGGTTTCCTGGTTACTAATGTGGTGTAGAAGCAATTAGTAATGCATTTGTGTCCACATTCGGGTTTCCTGTACTACTTGTGGGTAAAAAAGCATAGTAATGCATTTGTGCCCACATTCGGGTTTCCTTTTACTACTGTGGGTACAAGCATTAGTAATGGTTTGTGTCCACTTCTGTTTCCTGTTACTATGTGTGGGTAAAGCATTAGTAATGCATTTGTGTCCACATTCGGGTTGTCCTGGTTACTATTGTGGGTAAGAAGCATTGTAATGCCTTTGTGTCCACATTCATGTTTCCTGGTTACTATTTGTGGGTAAGAAGCATTAGTAATGCATTTGTGTCCGCATTCGGTTTCCGGTTTCTAATTGTGGTGTAAGAAGCATTAGTAATGCATTTGTGTCCACATTCGGTTTTCCTGGTTACTACTGTGGGTAAAAAGCATTAGTAATGCATTTGTGTCCACATTCGGGTTTCCTGGTTACTACTTGTGGTAAAAAGCATTAGTAATGGCATTTGTGTCCACATTCGGTTTCCTGGTTACTACTGTGGGTACAGCATTAGTAATGCATTGGTGTCCACATTCAGGTTTCCTGGTTACTATTTGGTGGGTAGAAAGCATTAGTAATGTTTGTGTCCACATTCGGTTTCACTGGTTACTATTGGTGGGGTAAAAGCATTAGTAATGCATTTGTGTCCACATTCGCGGTTTCCTGGGTTACATATGTTGGTAAGAAGCATTATAATGCATTTGTGTCCACATTCGGGTTTCCTGGTCTATTGGGGTAAGAACATTAGTAATGCCCATTTGTGTCCACATTCGCGTTTCCTGGTTACTATTGTGGTAGAAGCATTAGTAATGCATTTGTGTCCACATCGGGTTTCCTGGTTACTATTGTGGGTAACAAGCATTAGTAATGCATTTGTGTCCACATTCCGGGTTTTCTGGTTACTATTGTGGGTAAGAAGCATTAGAATGCATTTGTGTCCACATTCGGGTTTCCTGGTTACTATTGTGGTAACAAGCATTAGTAATGCATTTGTGTCCACATTCCGGGTTTCCTGGTTACCATGTGGGTAACAAGCATTAATGATTTTTGTGTCCACATTCGGGTTTCCTGGTTTACTATTGTGGGTAACCAAGGCATTAGTAATGCATTTGTGTCCACTTCGGGTTTCCTGGTTACTATTGTGGGTACAAGCATCAGTATGCTTTGTGTCCACATTCGGGTTTCCTGGTTACTATTGTGGGTAAGAAGCATTAGTATGCATTTGTGTCCATTCGTTCGGGTTTCTGGTTACTACTGTGGGTAACAAGCATTAGTAATGCATTTGTGTCCACATCGGGTTTCCTGGTTACTATTGTGGGTAGAAGCATTAGTAATGCATTTGTGTCCACATTCGGGTTTCCTGGTTACTATTGTGGGTAAGAAGCATTAGTAATGCATTTGTGTCCACATTCGGGTTTCCTGGTTACTATTGTGGGTAAGAAGCATCAGTAATGCATTTGTGTCCACATTCGGGTTTCCTGGTTACTATTGTGGGTAAGAAGCATCAATAATGCATTTGTGTCCACATTCGGGTTTCCTGGTTACTATGTGGGTAAGAAGCATCAGTAATGGATTTGTGTCCACATTCGGGTTTCCTGTTACTATTGTGGGTAAGAGCATTAGTACATTTGTGTCCATCGGGTTTCCTGGTTACTATGGTGGTTAAAAAGCTTAGTAAATGCATTTGTGTCCACATTCGGGTTTCCTGGTTACTATTGTGGGTAAGAAGCATTAGTAATGCATTTGTGTCCACATTCGGGTTTCCTGGTTACTATTGTGGGTAAAAGCATTAGTAATGCATTTGTCCACATTCGGGTTTACCCTGGTTACTATAGTGGGTAAAAAGCTAGTAATGCATTTTGGTCCACATTCTTCGGGTTTCCTGGTTACTATTGTGGGTAAGAGCATAGTAATGCATTTTGTGCCACTCGGGTTTCCTGGTTACTATTTGTGGGACAAGCATTAAATGCATTTGTGGTCCACATTCGGGTTTCCTGGTTTCTATTGTGGGTAACAAGCATTAGTAATGCATTTGTGGTCCACATTCGCGTTTCCTGGTTACTATTGTGGGTAAGAAGCATTAGTAATGCATTTGTGTCCACATTCGGGTTTCCTGGTTACTATTGTGGGTAACAAGCATTAGTAATGCATTTGTGTCCACATTCAGGTTTCCTGGTTACTATTGTGGGTAAGAAGCATTAGTAATGCATTTGTGTCCACATTCAGGTTTCCTGGTTACTATTGTGGGTAACAAGCATTAGTAATGCATTTGTGTCCACATTCAGGTTTCCTGGTTACTATTGTGGGTAAGAAGCATTAGTAATGCATTTGTGTTACTAATGCTTGTTATTTCTGGAGTCATATATCTATGACTCTACAACGATACAAAAAAATATTAACAAGATTATTGTGACTGACCACCAATGGCAAAAATAATCTGTACACAACTGCTATGACAAAACACATTTGTACCTTAGTTCAAAGAGAACTAAGTTATTTCTAACCAAACATATACATGTGTGGTATCAGCATCTCCTGTCAGTTCTAATCCCTCCTCCTTTCTAAGCCAGTGGCTTAGGCATGCTCCGTGCGCTTCTCCCAGGGCAAGCAATACAGTTTTTAAGAGTTTCTGGGTTATGAAGTTATATAGATAGATAGATAGATAGATAGATAGATAGATAGATAGATAGATAGAGAGAGAGAGTAAAATATGTTTTAACTTAAACAACTTCTTTAAACCTAAAGTGTGCTTAAAAAAATAGATTGTATGAAAGTCAATTGTATCCCTTTAACCACTAAACAAAGCAGCTGGAAAGCCACAGACTAAAACCTCATTTTACTATCACTGGAAATTCATCTATTAGTTTATAAAGTGCGGCCTGGATAAATGTCACATTAGAATAAATAACTTCCTCTTGTGAAATTGAAACCTCTTGGTTTGTAATCTAATTAGGAAACCGAACACGGATTAATCTGATCAAACACACTGGATGAAGTAGGCAATAAATGATCTAAAATTGGTTGTTAAGCATTAGGCTGCGTACACACCAGCTATCGCACGATGAACTGTGATTTACCAACAGTCCCGATCGCCTGTACGTCCGATGCAGACAAAGGAACAACCGATCACAGTTGCGGCCAACTACACCACATCACGCAATATTTCCGGCCAACTGCTACATGTCACTATTGGTCGGCCGAAAATATCTTATGGTGTGTAACCAGCCTTATGTTCCGCAGCAAGATTTGCCGCCTTTATACAAAATTAAATCTGACAGCAGCAGCCAATATTTCATTACATCTCCCTAACTATAAAATTTCCATAGATAACACAAGGGCAACTATAGAGAATAAATTACTTTACATTATCTTAATCTATAAATAAATACATGTACAAGTAGCGGTTACTCTGGGGTACGTGTGTTGCCTTTGATAAAGTTATTGTTTTGCTTAGACTCAGTACTCCCCCCTCCCTCTTCTAACTGACCTGACTTTCTGTAAAGTCAAGCATGCTTTAAAATCACTACAAGGAACCACTGGGAGAGGGAAATTTCACACCATGCAATTCACACAAACCAATTGTCACCATTCCGGCATAACTGCACATGGTAGATTATTATAATAAGGAACTTTATTGAAAGATGTTCCAGGGGGGATATTTAAAGAAACAGGGCAGATCAGCAAACACAGCGTAAATTATAGTTTCCAATAAGGAATAATATAAAAAGAACTTAATTAAAGTGCATCTATGCTGGTAAAATAAATAGTGGAAAGAACAGTTCCATGAACGAAAATAAGGAATATCAAGTGTGTGAATATATAGGGAATAGGGTTATACACAGTGATCAGTGAGTGCGGCTCTGGACACACATGGATTGTCTATTTTTGAGGTTCTTTTGGTAGCCATACACTGACCAACCTTTACAAGCCATTTTAGTCTACACACTGCATGAAAAGCACCTTCCTAACGGTCTAGGGCACAGCTGAACCGATGAGTGAAAATCCTTCAAGGTAAAATACCATTTGCAATAGAGTAAAATGTGCCAAGAAGCTGCCAGATGTTAAGAGACTGCCTTCTGAATATGAACAGCAGGTAGAGATTACACAGTGTAAACACAAAATAAAGGTGCTGAGCCCAGAGATCTCTCTACATCCAAGTCAAGCTGCATGTGAATTTAAATGTACAGTTCAAAAAAAGCCAATAGCCGATTGGTTACTGTACCACCTATGGGACTATATGTGACACACTGAAGATATTACAAAGCACCGACCTTTTCTGTAATTACAGGGGAAGTGCGAACTCACAGCTGCTGGAAAAATGAACTTAATAGATGAAAATCCTCCTGTTGGCAGGACCAAGTGCAGCTTAAATAGCTTTTTAAATGACTCAAAGCAGAATTAAAGTCATCACTGGAGATCTGAGTGATGAAGGGGATATTAAAGAGAAGCTTCATTTTCAAATATGTTACATTGCTAAAGCACCACAAGGAAAGGGAGGACACGAGACATTGGGATGAAAATGGGGGAGCCACCAGAGCTTCATGTTAAACTCATTACAAGGAATCAATGACGTGGTGGGTTAAGTTAACTGTTTACTTTCTGTGCCAGCTGAAAAGCTGGTTTAGGGCAATCCTGGGCGGGATGGCTGCGTTTCAGGGACTGGGCGGACAGATCTGTTCCTAGGATGGGATTGCCGCCCTAATGTGGGAATTGGGATTGTGTCCCTGCAGTCAGGACAATTCCATTCAGATAGGGACACCTGGCAACACAAATGTATTACTATATCAATCCCTTACAGCGATCGTTAATTTTCAAATATTAGTAGTAATTTGCGATCACACCGTTAATTTACGGCCACGCCATAATTTGCAGATAGGGCGGTATTTTCCTACCATCCGGTATTCATCCATTTCTGCTGTGGCCGTTATTTTACAACATTGTCGTAAAGCAATGCTGCAATCCAAAATGACTAATAATGACCCGTAATTTATCATTGTGGTGATATTTTTTAAAGGAGAACTATAGTGTGTATAAAGTTTTGTTAAAAAAAAAAAAAAAAACAGTTAAAATGACTGGTTATTCCTACCTCCCAATATTGTTTCTGTGAGGAACACCAGCTCAAAGAAAATGGATTCTGCCAGTCTTCCTCCTGGCTTCAGCACTATCTTTAATAAAGGAATAGTCCAGGACTAACCTGGCAAATGAAAACTGTACGTACTGTATCTCCTCAATGAAATAATGTTTTGAGGTAGGGATAATCTGTACGGAATTAAAGGACAACTATACTCACCTCACCCTCGCTCCTCTTCCTCCATAGCAGCATAGTACCCAGGGTGAGGACCTAAAATCGCTAGGTCCTCACCCTGGGTACTTTCCCTAACTCCTGCGCTACTTACCGCAAATCTGCTTCGCCGATCGCTCCGTTCCTCCGCTCTTCCTGCTTCAGTGAGAGATCGCGAGGCAGCCAATAGGAAGATACACTCTGCAAGTAGGCGTGTCTTCCAATTGGCTGCCTCGCGACTGTCACTGACAGTAGAAGAGAGGTGGAACAGTGTGGATCGGCGAAGCAGATTTGCGGTAAGTAGTGCAGGAGTTAGGGAAAGTACCCAGGGTTAGGACTTAGCGATTTTAAGTCCTCACCCTGGGTACTATGCTGCAGTGGATCGGGGAAAAGGCAAGTATAATTGTCCTTTAAGGATTAGTAATAAAATCTTACACACACATTAAGGATGACAATAAAGCATCTGTACAGAGACCTGCTGCCACCACCCCACTTCTCTGGTTTTTTTTTTTGCTCTACGTTAGCGCTTTGAGATCCACAATGACATATTTATAACGTAACTCCAATGGGAAAACAAGCACATGGTAGATTTCAGTTGGAATTCTGGTGTAAAAAATGATCAGTACCACCCGCTATATAAACACTTACCTACACACCTACCCATATAATGTAATAAATGTACATCAGTACTTACCTACACACTCACCCATTTATTGTATTACATGTAGATCATACCTACCTACCCTCTATATGAACACTTACCTACACACCCACCCATATAATGTAGTTCATGTAGATCAGTACCTACCTACCCGCTATATGAACACCTACATTATATGGTGGGTGTGTAGGTAAGTGTTCATATAGCGTGTAGGTGCTGATCTACATGTAATACATTATATGGGTGGGTGTGTAGGTAGTGTACATATGCGGTAGGTAGGTACTGATCTACATGTATCTCATTATATGGATGTTTAGGTAAGTGTACATATGGCGGGTACGTAGGTACTGATCTCATGTAATACATTATATGGGTGGGTGTGTAGGTAAAACATGTAGATCAGTACCTACCTACCCGCTATATGTACACTGTCCACACACCCACCCATATAATGTATTACATGTAGATTGGTACCTACCTACCGGCTATATGTACACTTACCTATACAACCCACCCATATAATGTATCACTGTAGATCAGTACCTACCTACTCGCTATATGTACACTTACCTACACACAAACACACCATTATATTATTACATGTAGACCAGTACCTACCCGCTATATGTACACTTACCTACACACCCAACCATATAACGTATTACATGTAGATCAGTACCAACCTACCCACTATATGTACCCTAACCTACACACCCACCCATATAATGTATTACATGTAATCAGTACCAACCTACCCACTATATGTACACTTACCTACACACCCACCCATATAATGTATTTCATGTAGATCAGTACCTACCTACTGCTATATGTACACTTACCTATACACCCCCCCATATAATGTATCACATGTAGATCAGTACCTACCCACCCGCTATAGTACACTTACCTACACACCCACCCATATAATGTATTACATGTAGATCAGTACCTACCTACTCGCTATATGTACACTAACCTACACACCCCACCCATTAAATGTATACAGTAGATCATACCCAAACCTACCCCTATATGTACACTTACCTCACACCCACCCAATAATTGTATTTCATGTTAGATCAGTCCCTACCTACTCGCTATATGTACACTTACCTATACCACCCACCATGGAAATGAAGTGGGGTATCACATGGGGGTCGACATCCGTACACCGGGTGCTCCCGACACGGAGAGACAAAACGGGGCGCTAGGTAGTGGTAACAGGAAAGCTTAGGCGCTCGCACACGGAGGGGAGACCCAGACCCCTAGTAAATGTAGTTACAGCATTGTGAAATCAAAAAGGGGTGAACACTAAACACGGATACTCGGCGTCAATAGGTGTACACTTAACCTATACCGTACGCCTCGGGGCGCCGATGAATAAGATCTAAAGAAAAAAAAAGTATCAACATGTGATGCAGAAAATGACCTACGCGGCAGCGCGGGGGGGGGGGACCCGCTATAAAATAGTTAGGCAGGCTGTACCTAGCGCAGGAAAAAGGGGGCCGGCACGGGAACGCATATGAAATGTGTTAGTACAAAATTGGTAGCTCAATGACGGCGTAGCCTAAGGCGGGGGGTCGGGGTCAAAAATGATATGTGGGCACTGACCGTGATAGGCGCGGCCAGGGGAGGGACCAAGAAAGCCAATGGGATAGATAATTGGTGGTACAGCGAGTGTAGGATCGAGGTGGCCGGGGCAAAAAGAAAGTGAACCCTAAAAACAAATAGTAGGCAGGTAAGGGGTAGGTCAATGGAAACGGGGCCAAACTAAAGAAAAAGAGGAATAAAACAGGATAACACAACAAAAAAATAAAAGGGCGCAAAAAGGAAAAAATAACAAAAGACGAAGAAGGAAGATAAAACCGGGAAGTAGGAAAAACTAGCGGAAGGAGGAAAAAAAAGCGAGAAGGAGGCGCGGACCTAGAAAAAGTGGGGGAGGGTGAAAGAGGGGAGGGGGGGGTGGACGCGTGGCCCAGTGGATAGAAAGGGGGGGGTCAGAAGGGCACGGGGAAGGGAGTGCGGAAGAAGTACGCAGGGGAAGGAAAAAAAGAGCGGCCGGAAGAGTGACACGGAAGGGAGAAGAAAAGGGGGGGGCGGGGGGGAAAAAGGGGGGGACCAATGGCAGGATAACAAGGAGGGGGGGGCGATGAAGCCAGCAGAAGAAAGGAGGGGGGGGGGGGGGGGTAGCTCGTGAGGGATGAGGGGCGAAGAGAGGGGAAGGGGGGCGGGGAAGGGGGGAGGGGAGGGGGGAGGGGGAAATACAAAAATCAAGACGGGGAGGGAGGGGGAGGGCAGTACAGGGAAGGGTTCAAGTCAAACATGAAAGAGCAGGTTCGAATGGAAGGGGAGAGCAGGAGATAAACAGGGGGGAGGAGAAAATGAAGGGCCAGGCGGAAGGGAGGAAAGAGAAGCGGGGAACGGACGAGGGGGGGGGATGAAAGGAAGGAGAACACACCGGATAGAAAGGGGGGGAAGAAGAGAAAGGGGAGCGTCGGGAGGGGGATAATGGCGGGGGATGGGGGAAAAAGAAGATGGACGGAAGTCGGTAACACGGAGAAGGGGGAGTAGAAGAGAGAAGCGGGGGAACGGCGAGGAAGAGGCCGGAAAACTGAGTAGGGGGATGGAGGGGAAGAGGGAAAAGGGAAAAAAGAAAACGGGGAGTACGAGACAGAAAGAAAACGGGAGAGCGGGGCAAGGGGAAAGAGGGAAGGGAGGGGTTCGGGGAAAGGAAAGGGGGGGGGGACAAGGCAAACCGTACTGCAAGGGAAAGAGAAACAGCCAAGCTGGGGGCGAAGGGGGGGGCTCGGGAACGAGAAAAAGAGGGGAAGCAAAAAGAGCACGAAGGGGCAAGGGAGGAAGTGGGGAGAGGGGGGTGGGATGGGGGGGAGGGCTTGGTGGGCAAGAAAGAAGGAGGGTGGGAAAAGGTGGAAATGATAAGGCGAGGGGCAAGGGGGGAAGTGGAGAAATAAACGAGGGACACATGATGAAGGAAAGTAAAAGGGCGACGCGGGGTGGCGCAAAAGGAGGGGAGGGGGGGAGGAGAGAAAGAAAGGGGAGGGGGAAGGAAGGGAGGGGGAGGGGAATAGAAAGAGAGGGGCGGGTGGTGGGGATAGTGAGGGGATGGTTAGGGTGGCATAATGGAAAAAGGGGTGGTTGAAAAAACCTCGGGGTGTGTGAGGGAAGAAGTACTGTGAAGCCGCCAGAAGGTGGGCTGTAAAGGGACGCTTAAGGAAGGAAGGGGGAGGGGAGTTGGGGGGGGAAAAAAAGGGGAGGGTCGGGGGTTGAGTGACAGAGTCGAAAAGAGAAACAAAAAAAGGTGGGTAGGAGGAATCAGAAAATAGGTGAAAGCGGGGGGAGAAGAGGGACTAAATGCAGGGGCAGGGGAGGGTGCAGGAGGGGGAGGGCCCCTCACAGGAGAGGGGTCCCAAAGCGCCGGAGGGGGAGCTGCGTCAGGGGAGATAAAAGACCAGGGCCGGGGGGATGTGAGGAAGGAGGTGGGGAGGGCGGTGCAGGGGGAGCGAGCGATGGGGGGGGGAAAGGAAGGAGGAGAAAGCTGCCGAGTGACGAGAAAAGCGGAAAAGAGGGGGTGTGGTGGGGGAGAGGAATCAAACCGCCGGAAAGGTGAGGAGGGGAGAGGGGGTGGGAAGAGGGAAAACAATGCCGAAAGGGGGGGGAGTAAGGGGGTATCGAAAACAGGGGGGGGGGAGAGGGTGAAGACAGCGCGAGAGTGCCAAGAAGGGGAGCTGAGGGGGGGGGGATAAAACCGAAGGGTGCGAATGAGGGAAGAAGGTAGGGGGGAGAAGAATAGGAAAAAGTGAGGGGAGGGAGAGGGGGAGGGGAAAACAAAGACAAAGGGGAAGCTCGGGAATGGTGGCGGGGGAGACAATAGGCCAAGAAACAGAGGGGGGGGGGAGCTCAAGGGATAAAGGGGAAAACGCGGGGGTGGAAAAGAGGCGGGCAGGGAGGGAAGGATGAAAAAAAATGCGAACAGCAGGGGTGCGGGGGGGGGGGGAAGAAGGGCAGCAGCCGGGGGGGAAGCGAAGGGGGGGGGGGGGGGAAGTGAAGTGTTTAGGGGAGAGGGGAAAGGGATAAGGGTCAGGTAGAAAAGGGTGGGCAAAGAAGGGAAGGAGGGTGGAGCAGTAAATGAGGGTTTTAATAAAGGGGTGGTGGGGAAATAAAATCTTTGCCTTTGAGGTGTTGAGTACGGCTATGCCTTGGTACAACGTTAACTAACCGACTCCGACGGGCCCATATCGATGGTCGTTAGGCTTTATATCAAGGAATCCCGAAAGGGGGTACCTAGCTGTGCTGGTGCTAAATCATATGGGTGACGGCCTTGGACAACGGAAGAAGGTCGCACAGTCGCGCAACGGGGGGGAGCCTATCAATTTGTAACATTACAGTGTTCATCGATCAGTAAGAACACGGAGGGGGGGGCCGTACTCTTGGCGGGCCTCCACAGTAATGGTACACGATACCAATCGCAAGCAGCGGCACCCAGGGTGGGATAATTAAAAAACATATTAACGCAGGATGAGGGTAGATCCGTGACATAACGCTCCTCGCTATATGTACACTTATCTGCACGTAACAACACCACCACGGCCAATATAATGGGTGAGAGTAGCGTCGTGGAGAGTCAGGTTCACCGAAGGGAGTGACCTACGGTCGCGGGTTGATAACAGTGTAAAAAGATGTAAACACCAGGTGGGTGGGTGTACGCAAGGTACAGCGGCCGCGGGGGGGGGGAACCGCCTGATGAAAATAGATGTAAAAATTAACACAGTGGGTAGGGAGAAGTCAGGTACGAAAAAAGTGACGGCGTAAAAAACTCGCTATATGGTGAAACAGACTTAACCGGTACAGGAAGGCAAAAGGGAGAAGCAGCAACCACGGGGCCATGGATAGCGTGGATAAAGGAGTGTGACAGTGTACGTGAGTGCAGGGGGGGTACGAACGTACCGTACGTGTTCGGTGTAGGTAAAAAGTGTGTAAGAGCACTTGACCAGTGCACCGACCGGCCATAAATGATAGTCTCACTGCGGTAGTAGAAAGTGCAGGGGTAGGCGCGGAGGGGGCGGGGGGGGGGGAACCGGGGGGGGGGTACGCGTAACGTAGCGCAAATAGTGTGTCTCGGACCATACACAGGGGGGAGCCGGGCCAGTATTATGAGATGTATTACGTGGGTGAGATGATCAGGTAACCAATGAACCCGAGAACAAGGGGAAGAGGAGGGACACGCTATAGTAAGTGACACTTACCTGCATACACACCAGCACGCGGGGGGGCATTCATTGGTATATAGCTATTGTAGGTACATCACGTGACCAATAGGACAGGGAAATAGCCGGGGGAGGAAAAGTGGGGGGGTGAAGGGGGGGGGGAGGGTACCGGGACACGACGGCGAAGAGACGTAGCCTCGTGGCAAAAGTGGAAGACCGTGCGTCAAATAGGGAGGTGACACTTACACATCAGGCAGCAGGGGACGCGACAACCCGATAGTGAGATGAAAGTAATTACATTTATATCAGGTACACAAGTGAACAACGGGCGTACTCTAAACGTATATAATGTACACTTACCGTAAGACACACGGCGACGGCGCATCATAATGAAAATAAGTTCGTAGTGGGGGACACGTCATTATCCGTACCCGGGTGCGTAGTAGGTGTACTGCTATGGGGAGCCTCCACCCGCTGCACCGCAGTATAAGATTACTTGTACGATCAGGGAATAAGCCGGGGATTGCCGAGGTACGGGAAAAGTGCATGCTAAGGGTAATATAGACGGTTCGTTGACCTGACGACCCCACACAGCAGTATGAGATAGAAGGTACAAATGGTAAGTGCCAAGTACGCGGTACGCAAGCGGGCCAAAAAAGGTAATAGGGGTTACAACGTTACGCTCCCCGAGGCGACACAGAAGGGGGGCCATAGTAAGTGGGTGAAATAAAAAAGTTGGAGGTTGGGACGATGTGAGGAGGGTCGAGTAGAGCCTACCGGGTAGCGGAAAAAAATGACGAGGGTGGGCTCTGGAGTATGAAGATAGCACTGGTGGCGCGAGGGGGGGTGAACAGTGCGGAGGCACCCGAGCGGGCCATATAATGGTTAGTGTGGATTGAAAACTATTTAAAATATCATGACCGAAACGGGGGACTGACCTGAAGGCGGCTGTTAGGTGGTCGCTGGGGCGAAAAAATGTGAGAGGCCTATGAGAGCGCGAAAAAAACACGCGAAAAAAAGGAAACGACCCACGGGCGCAAGTATAACTAGAAGGGTAGGTGAAATGAACCAGTGTAGGATCAGAATACACGGGCGGTGCCACGGGGTGAAGCAGTTGCTATAATGTACATTTCCCTAACCCACCCACAGATATATAGGTATTACATGTAGATTAGTACCTAACCCGCTATATGTACACTTACCTACACACCCACCCATATATGTATTACTTAGATCAGTACCTACCTACCCGCTATATGTACACTTCCTACACAACCCCCCATATAATTATTACATGTAATCAGTACTACCTACCGGCTTATGTACACTACCTACACACAACACCCCATATAATGTATTACATGTATCCAGTACCCTACCTACTTGCTATATGTACATTTACCTACACACCCACCAGATATATAATGTATTACATGAGATCATACCTACGTACCTACTACTGCTAATGTACATTACCTATCCGCCCACCCATATAATGTATTAATGTAATCAGTACCTACCACTCGCTATATGTACACTTACCTACACACCCACCCATATACTGAATTACATGTAGACCAGTAACCTACCTACTCGCTATATGTACATTACCTACACACCCACCCATATAATGTATTACGTGTAGATCAGTACCTACTTGCTATATGTACACTTACCTACACACCCACCCATATAATGAATTACATGTAGATCAGTACCTACCTACTCGCTATATGTACATTTACCTACACACCCACCCATATAATTTATTACATGTAGATCAAGTACCACCCGCTATATGTACACTTACCTACACACCACCCATATAATGATAACATGTAGATCAGTACCTACCTACTCGCTATAATGTACATTTACCTACACACCCACCCCATATATGTATTCATGTAGATCATTACCTACCCGCTATATGTAACTTACCTACACACCCACCCATATAATGAATTACATGTAGATCAGTACCTACCTACTCGCATAATGTACATTACCTACACACCCACCCATATAATGAATTACATGTAGAGATCATACCTACCTCTCGCTTATGTACCTTACCTACACACCCACCCATATAATGTATTACATGTAGATCATTACCTACCTACTTTGACTATATGTACATTTACCTACACACCCACAGATATATAATGTATTACATGTAGAACCAGTACCTACCACTCCTCGTATGTACACTTACCTACCACACGCACCCACCATATAATGTATTACATGTAGATCAGTACCTACCGTCTCTCCACCTGTCATCCCCCCGTATCCCGTAGGCCTCAGTCCTCCCGTACCTTGTCATCGCACTGCCTTAGGGAAGTCATTGGTCCAGGAAGCGAAGCGTCTTCTGTTACTAAGGAAACCGTGGGAGGATTTTGGCGCACTGCAGCCAGGGAGACTTGGGGGCGGACCAAGAGGTGGAAGTTTTTTTGTACGTCTCCCCACATGGGACTGGGCGGAGCTTGATAGTGATTGACAATACCTGCCCCGCCCCACACACATATATTTCCCATTCTTTCTATAAATAGACATTTCATGTTAATGAATGAACTTCCATGGTTTGAGTTTCCAATTATAACCACATCCTTTGTGTTATGTTGAGTGAGAGTTTGCTAGGAGGGGATCTCTCCATAGCACCCATATCTTCTCTCTGTACCTGACAGGATTGGAAAGAACAGTTTCTAGTTTGAAAAACTACAACTCCCACCCCATAGTGCTAACTGGGAATTCTGGAATTGTTGTTTTGAAACATCTGGAGGGCCCAAGTTTGGAATCCCTGCTCTATACGTGTAAGTGCTGCACGCATGACGCTCACAGGTGCATGGGTGGGTAATCCATATGGTCAACCGCACTGACACATTATTCTGGTTAATCAGCCAAAGGTCAGTGGAATTTCCAGCTGGCCACATGATCTCCAATCGGTCGTTCCAAAATGTCTGCAGCGTTAATTTTAGGCTGAGGCCCCACACAACGCACCAAAAATGGTGAATGCATGCGCCAAAACGGAAACGTCCATGCAACCGCATGCGCACAGAAACGCTGGGATTTTTGCGTTCCCCCCGCCATTTTCCATTATAACCAAATCACATGCGCAATCGCGAGCGCAGACCAACCCCCCCCCCACCAAAAAAAAAAGTTCAATGTGGCCTAGCCTAATACTCAAACCGTCGGGTCACCATCAGTTTATTGTACGGTAACCGGTCTGGGGGTTCCCATGTGTTATCCTGTTAACATTAGATTGGGCATTCTCCGCAACACATCCACTGTGTTCATAATAGAGACATTTAGTAACAAAGGCCTATTGTTTTAAAAAGGGCAAGTCCAGCCCTAAATGAAAACTCACATACATAATCACCACGTCCCAAAGCCTAAACGGTAATAGTTTGAAATGTAAGGTGTAAGTCTAACCTGAAATCTGCACAATGTCCTGTTTCCCTGTGCTGCTTCCAGTCCGTTCTCCAGTTAGTAAACTGTCAGTTATGAATTGACAGTTGACATCACACGCCAATGAATGAATGTTAATCCCCTGTTTTGCCTCTTCTGAGCATGCCAGGCTCAGTACAGGCTCAGTACAGGTTTTTAAATGGCTCAGTTTCTCATGAACATCCAGAAGCATAGCCAGGCATACAGTAATGATTTCTATAAATTATGATTATCATCAACGATTATAAGAGGAGAGCCATTCTTCTTCTAAAAGATGTTCTTATGGGGGTGGAGTTGTCCTTAATGTTTGTTAATATGGGGGGAAATAATGGTGACCATTATATAGCGATACTAAAACATGGGCATGTCTGGGGTTACAGGGGCTGAGTCCACCCTTTCTGCTGCCACCTATTCCCCCTGTTGTGCCCATTTACTCTTCCCCTCCAAGCACTTGCCGAGCCTGGCGCCTTCTCTGAGAATCTAAAAAAGCATCAGGCGCCTGATGCTTTTTTAGATTCTCAGAGAAGGCGCCAGGCTCGGCAAGTTGCTTGGAGGGGAGGATGGCACAACAGGGGGAATAAGGTGCGCAGCAGAAAGGGTGGACTCAGCCCCTGTAACCCCAGACATGCCCATGTTTTAGTATCGCTATATAACTGGTCACCACCATTATTTCCCCCCATATTAACAAACATTAAGGACAACTCCACCCCCATAAGAACATCTTTTAGAGAAGAATGGCTCTTATAATCTGTTGATGATAATCATATTCTATAGAAATCATTACTGTATGCCTGGCTATGCTTCTGGATGCTTCTGAGAAACTGAGCCATTTAAAAACCTGTACTGAGCCTGTACTGAGCCTGGGCATGCTCAGAGAGGCAAACAGGGGATTAACATTCAGTCATTGGCGTGTGATGTCAACTGTCAAATTCATAACTGACAGTTACTAACTGGAAGAACCGGACTGGAAGCAGCAACAGGGGAAACAGGACATTGTGCAGATTTCAGGTTAGGACTTACACCTTACATTTCAAACTATTACCGTTTAGGTATTGGGACGTGGTGATTACTGTATGTGAGTTTTCATTTTAGGGTGGACTTGCCCTTTTAAACAATAGGCCTTGTTACTAAATGTCTCTATTATGAACACAGTGGATGTGTTGCGGATAATGCCCAATCTATGTTAACAGGATAACACAATGGGAAACCCCCAGACGGTTACCGTACAATAAACTGATGGTTGCCCGACGTGTTTGAGTATTAGGCTAGGCCACATTGAACTTTTTTTTTTGGTGGGGGGGGGGTGGTCTGCGCTCGCGATTGCGCATGTGATTTGGTTATAATGGAAATGGCGGGGGGAACGCAAAAATCCCAGCGTTTCTGTGCGCATGCGGTTTGCATGACGTTTCCGTTTTGGCGCATGCATTCACCATTTTTGGTGCGTTGTGTGGGGCCTCAGCCTAAAATTAACGCTGCAGACATTTTGGAACGACCGATTGGAGATCATGTGGCCAGCTGGAAATTCCACTGACCTTTGGCTGATTAACCAGAATAATGTGTCAGTGCGGTTGACCATATGGATTACCCACCATGCACTGTGAGCGTCATGCGTGCAGCACTTACCGTATAGAGCAGGGGTTCCAAACTTGGGCCCTCCAGATGTTTCAAAACAACAATTCCAGAATTCCCGTTAGCACTATGGGGTGGGAGTTGTAGTTTTTCAAACTAGAAACTGTTCTTTCCAATCCTGTCAGGTACAGAGAGAAGTGATATGGTGTGCTATGGAGAGATCCCCTCCTAGCAAACTCTCACTCAAACATAACACAAAGGATGTGGTTATAATTGGAAACTACAAACCATGGAAGTTCATTCATTAACATGAAATGTCTATTTATAGAAAGAATGGGAAATATATGTGTGTGGGGGGGGCAGGTATTGTCCACTCACTATCAAGCTCCGCCCAGTCCCATGTGGGGAGACGTACAAAAAAACTTCCACCTCTTGGTCCCGCCCACCAAGTCTCCCGGCTGCAGTGCGCAATCCTCCCACGGTTTCCTTAGTAACAGAGACGCTTCGCTTCCTGGACCAATGACTTCCCATAAGGCAGTGTGCGATGACAAGGTACGGGAGGACTGAGGCCTACGGGATACGGGGGAATGACAGGTGGAGAGACGGTAGGTACTGATCTACATGTAATACATTATATGGGTGGGCGCGTGAGGTAGGAAGTGTACATAGCGAGGAGTGGTAGGTACTGGTTCTACATGTAATACATTATATCTGTGGGTGTGTAGGTAAATGTACATATAGCAAGTAGGTAGGTATATGATCTACATGTAATACATTATATGGGTGGGTGTGTAGGTAAGGTACATAAGCGAGTAGGTAGGTATGATCTACATGTAATTCATTATATGGGTGGGTGTGTAGGTAATGTACATATATGCGAGTAGGTAGGTACTGATCTACATGTAATTCATTATATGGGTGGGTGTGTAGGTAATGTTACATATGCGGGTAGGTACATGATCTACATGAATCAATATGGGTGGGTGTGTAGGTAAATGTACATTATAGCGAGTAGGTAGGTACTGATCTACATGTTATCATTATATGGGTGGGTGTGTAGGTAAGTGTACATATAGCGGGTAGGTACTGATCTACATGTAATACATTATATGGGTGGGTGTGTAGGTAAATGTACATATAGCGAGTAGGTAGGTACTGATCTACATGTAATTCATTATATGGGTGGGTGTGTAGGTAAGTGTACATATAGCAAGTAGGTAATGAGCTACACGTAATACATATATGGGTGGGTGTGTAGGTAAATGTACATATAGCGAGTAGGTAGGTACTGGTCTACATGTAATTCATTATATGGGTGGGTGTGTAGGTAAGTGTACATATAGCGAGTAGGTAGGTACTGATCTACATGTAATACATTATATGGGTGGGCGTGTATGTAGGTAAGTGTACAATTAGCGTAGTAGGTAGGTAGGTATGATCTACATGTAATACATTATATATCTGGTGGGTGTGTAGGTAAATGTACATATAGCAAGTAGGTAGGGTACTGGTTACATGTAATACATATATGGGGTGTTGTGTGTAGGTAAGTGTACATATAGCCGGTAGGTAGTACTGATTACAGTAATAATTATATGGGTGGGTTGTGTAGGAAAGTGTACATATAGCGGGGTAGGTAGGTACTGATCTACATGTAATACATTATATGGGTGGGTGTGTAGGTAGTGTACATATAGCGGGTTAGGTACTAATCTACATGTAATACCTATATATCTGTGGGTGGGTAGGGAAATGTACCATATAGCAACTGCTTCACCCCGTGGCACCGCCCGTGTATTCTGATCCTACACTGGTTCATTTCACCTACCCTTCTAGTTATACTTGCGCCCGTGGGTCGTTTCCTTTTTTTCGCGTGTTTTTTTCGCGCTCTCATAGGCCTCTCACATTTTTTCGCCCCAGCGACCACCTAACAGCCGCCTTCAGGTCAGTCCCCCGTTTCGGTCATGATATTTTAAATAGTTTTCAATCCACACTAACCATTATATGGCCCGCTCGGGTGCCTCCGCACTGTTCACCCCCCCTCGCGCCACCAGTGCTATCTTCATACTCCAGAGCCCACCCTCGTCATTTTTTTCCGCTACCCGGTAGGCTCTACTCGACCCTCCTCACATCGTCCCAACCTCCAACTTTTTTATTTCACCCACTTACTATGGCCCCCCTTCTGTGTCGCCTCGGGGAGCGTAACGTTGTAACCCCTATTACCTTTTTTGGCCCGCTTGCGTACCGCGTACTTGGCACTTACCATTTGTACCTTCTATCTCATACTGCTGTGTGGGGTCGTCAGGTCAACGAACCGTCTATATTACCCTTAGCATGCACTTTTCCCGTACCTCGGCAATCCCCGGCTTATTCCCTGATCGTACAAGTAATCTTATACTGCGGTGCAGCGGGTGGAGGCTCCCCATAGCAGTACACCTACTACGCACCCGGGTACGGATAATGACGTGTCCCCCACTACGAACTTATTTTCATTATGATGCGCCGTCGCCGTGTGTCTTACGGTAAGTGTACATTATATACGTTTAGAGTACGCCCGTTGTTCACTTGTGTACCTGATATAAATGTAATTACTTTCATCTCACTATCGGGTTGTCGCGTCCCCTGCTGCCTGATGTGTAAGTGTCACCTCCCTATTTGACGCACGGTCTTCCACTTTTGCCACGAGGCTACGTCTCTTCGCCGTCGTGTCCCGGTACCCTCCCCCCCCCCTTCACCCCCCCACTTTTCCTCCCCCGGCTATTTCCCTGTCCTATTGGTCACGTGATGTACCTACAATAGCTATATACCAATGAATGCCCCCCCGCGTGCTGGTGTGTATGCAGGTAAGTGTCACTTACTATAGCGTGTCCCTCCTCTTCCCCTTGTTCTCGGGTTCATTGGTTACCTGATCATCTCACCCACGTAATACATCTCATAATACTGGCCCGGCTCCCCCCTGTGTATGGTCCGAGACACACTATTTGCGCTACGTTACGCGTACCCCCCCCCCGGTTCCCCCCCCCCCGCCCCCTCCGCGCCTACCCCTGCACTTTCTACTACCGCAGTGAGACTATCATTTATGGCCGGTCGGTGCACTGGTCAAGTGCTCTTACACACTTTTTACCTACACCGAACACGTACGGTACGTTCGTACCCCCCCTGCACTCACGTACACTGTCACACTCCTTTATCCACGCTATCCATGGCCCCGTGGTTGCTGCTTCTCCCTTTTGCCTTCCTGTACCGGTTAAGTCTGTTTCACCATATAGCGAGTTTTTTACGCCGTCACTTTTTTCGTACCTGACTTCTCCCTACCCACTGTGTTAATTTTTACATCTATTTTCATCAGGCGGTTCCCCCCCCCCGCGGCCGCTGTACCTTGCGTACACCCACCCACCTGGTGTTTACATCTTTTTACACTGTTATCAACCCGCGACCGTAGGTCACTCCCTTCGGTGAACCTGACTCTCCACGACGCTACTCTCACCCATTATATTGGCCGTGGTGGTGTTGTTACGTGCAGATAAGTGTACATATAGCGAGGAGCGTTATGTCACGGATCTACCCTCATCCTGCGTTAATATGTTTTTTAATTATCCCACCCTGGGTGCCGCTGCTTGCGATTGGTATCGTGTACCATTACTGTGGAGGCCCGCCAAGAGTACGGCCCCCCCCTCCGTGTTCTTACTGATCGATGAACACTGTAATGTTACAAATTGATAGGCTCCCCCCCGTTGCGCGACTGTGCGACCTTCTTCCGTTGTCCAAGGCCGTCACCCATATGATTTAGCACCAGCACAGCTAGGTACCCCCTTTCGGGATTCCTTGATATAAAGCCTAACGACCATCGATATGGGCCCGTCGGAGTCGGTTAGTTAACGTTGTACCAAGGCATAGCCGTACTCAACACCTCAAAGGCAAAGATTTTATTTCCCCACCACCCCTTTATTAAAACCCTCATTTACTGCTCCACCCTCCTTCCCTTCTTTGCCCACCCTTTTCTACCTGACCCTTATCCCTTTCCCCTCTCCCCTAAACACTTCACTTCCCCCCCCCCCCCCCTTCGCTTCCCCCCCGGCTGCTGCCCTTCTTCCCCCCCCCCCCGCACCCCTGCTGTTCGCATTTTTTTTCATCCTTCCCTCCCTGCCCGCCTCTTTTCCACCCCCGCGTTTTCCCCTTTATCCCTTGAGCTCCCCCCCCCCTCTGTTTCTTGGCCTATTGTCTCCCCCGCCACCATTCCCGAGCTTCCCCTTTGTCTTTGTTTTCCCCTCCCCCTCTCCCTCCCCTCACTTTTTCCTATTCTTCTCCCCCCTACCTTCTTCCCTCATTCGCACCCTTCGGTTTTATCCCCCCCCCCTCAGCTCCCCTTCTTGGCACTCTCGCGCTGTCTTCACCCTCTCCCCCCCCCCTGTTTTCGATACCCCCTTACTCCCCCCCCTTTCGGCATTGTTTTCCCTCTTCCCACCCCCTCTCCCCTCCTCACCTTTCCGGCGGTTTGATTCCTCTCCCCCACCACACCCCCTCTTTTCCGCTTTTCTCGTCACTCGGCAGCTTTCTCCTCCTTCCTTTCCCCCCCCCATCGCTCGCTCCCCCTGCACCGCCCTCCCCACCTCCTTCCTCACATCCCCCCGGCCCTGGTCTTTTATCTCCCCTGACGCAGCTCCCCCTCCGGCGCT
Source organism: Hymenochirus boettgeri (assembly GCA_019447015.1). Lineage (NCBI taxonomy): Eukaryota > Metazoa > Chordata > Amphibia > Anura > Pipidae > Hymenochirus > Hymenochirus boettgeri. The sequence continues at coordinate 162,105,286 of CM033477.1, read as the reverse complement.
TTGGGACCCCTCTCCTGTGAGGGGCCCTCCCCCTCCTGCACCCTCCCCTGCCCCTGCATTTAGTCCCTCTTCTCCCCCCGCTTTCACCTATTTTCTGATTCCTCCTACCCACCTTTTTTTGTTTCTCTTTTCGACTCTGTCACTCAACCCCCGACCCTCCCCTTTTTTTCCCCCCCCAACTCCCCTCCCCCTTCCTTCCTTAAGCGTCCCTTTACAGCCCACCTTCTGGCGGCTTCACAGTACTTCTTCCCTCACACACCCCGAGGTTTTTTCAACCACCCCTTTTTCCATTATGCCACCCTAACCATCCCCTCACTATCCCCACCACCCGCCCCTCTCTTTCTATTCCCCTCCCCCTCCCTTCCTTCCCCCTCCCCTTTCTTTCTCTCCTCCCCCCCTCCCCTCCTTTTGCGCCACCCCGCGTCGCCCTTTTACTTTCCTTCATCATGTGTCCCTCGTTTATTTCTCCACTTCCCCCCTTGCCCCTCGCCTTATCATTTCCACCTTTTCCCACCCTCCTTCTTTCTTGCCCACCAAGCCCTCCCCCCCATCCCACCCCCCTCTCCCCACTTCCTCCCTTGCCCCTTCGTGCTCTTTTTGCTTCCCCTCTTTTTCTCGTTCCCGAGCCCCCCCCTTCGCCCCCAGCTTGGCTGTTTCTCTTTCCCTTGCAGTACGGTTTGCCTTGTCCCCCCCCCCTTTCCTTTCCCCGAACCCCTCCCTTCCCTCTTTCCCCTTGCCCCGCTCTCCCGTTTTCTTTCTGTCTCGTACTCCCCGTTTTCTTTTTTCCCTTTTCCCTCTTCCCCTCCATCCCCCTACTCAGTTTTCCGGCCTCTTCCTCGCCGTTCCCCCGCTTCTCTCTTCTACTCCCCCTTCTCCGTGTTACCGACTTCCGTCCATCTTCTTTTTCCCCCATCCCCCGCCATTATCCCCCTCCCGACGCTCCCCTTTCTCTTCTTCCCCCCCTTTCTATCCGGTGTGTTCTCCTTCCTTTCATCCCCCCCCCTCGTCCGTTCCCCGCTTCTCTTTCCTCCCTTCCGCCTGGCCCTTCATTTTCTCCTCCCCCCTGTTTATCTCCTGCTCTCCCCTTCCATTCGAACCTGCTCTTTCATGTTTGACTTGAACCCTTCCCTGTACTGCCCTCCCCCTCCCTCCCCGTCTTGATTTTTGTATTTCCCCCTCCCCCCTCCCCTCCCCCCTTCCCCGCCCCCCTTCCCCTCTCTTCGCCCCTCATCCCTCACGAGCTACCCCCCCCCCCCCCCCTCCTTTCTTCTGCTGGCTTCATCGCCCCCCCCTCCTTGTTATCCTGCCATTGGTCCCCCCCTTTTTCCCCCCCGCCCCCCCCTTTTCTTCTCCCTTCCGTGTCACTCTTCCGGCCGCTCTTTTTTTCCTTCCCCTGCGTACTTCTTCCGCACTCCCTTCCCCGTGCCCTTCTGACCCCCCCCTTTCTATCCACTGGGCCACGCGTCCACCCCCCCCTCCCCTCTTTCACCCTCCCCCACTTTTTCTAGGTCCGCGCCTCCTTCTCGCTTTTTTTTCCTCCTTCCGCTAGTTTTTCCTACTTCCCGGTTTTATCTTCCTTCTTCGTCTTTTGTTATTTTTTCCTTTTTGCGCCCTTTTATTTTTTTGTTGTGTTATCCTGTTTTATTCCTCTTTTTCTTTAGTTTGGCCCCGTTTCCATTGACCTACCCCTTACCTGCCTACTATTTGTTTTTAGGGTTCACTTTCTTTTTGCCCCGGCCACCTCGATCCTACACTCGCTGTACCACCAATTATCTATCCCATTGGCTTTCTTGGTCCCTCCCCTGGCCGCGCCTATCACGGTCAGTGCCCACATATCATTTTTGACCCCGACCCCCCGCCTTAGGCTACGCCGTCATTGAGCTACCAATTTTGTACTAACACATTTCATATGCGTTCCCGTGCCGGCCCCCTTTTTCCTGCGCTAGGTACAGCCTGCCTAACTATTTTATAGCGGGTCCCCCCCCCCCGCGCTGCCGCGTAGGTCATTTTCTGCATCACATGTTGATACTTTTTTTTTCTTTAGATCTTATTCATCGGCGCCCCGAGGCGTACGGTATAGGTTAAGTGTACACCTATTGACGCCGAGTATCCGTGTTTAGTGTTCACCCCTTTTTGATTTCACAATGCTGTAACTACATTTACTAGGGGTCTGGGTCTCCCCTCCGTGTGCGAGCGCCTAAGCTTTCCTGTTACCACTACCTAGCGCCCCGTTTTGTCTCTCCGTGTCGGGAGCACCCGGTGTACGGATGTCGACCCCCATGTGATACCCCACTTCATTTCCATGGTGGGTGGTATAGGTAAGTGACATTTATAGCGAGTAGGTAGGGTACTGATCTAACATGAAATACTAATTATATGGGTGGTGTGGTAGGAATGTACATATAGGGGTAGGTTGGGGTATGACTACTGTATACATTATATGGGTGGTGTGTGTAGGTTAGTGTACAATAGCGAGCGTGAGTAGGTAGGTACTGATCTACATGTAATACATTATATGGGTGGGTGTGTAGGTAAGTGAACTATAGCGGGTGGGTAGGTACTGATCTACATGTAATACATTATATGGGTGGGTGTGTAGGTAAGTGTACATATAGCGAGTAGGTAGGTACTGATCTACATGAAATACATTATATGGGTGGGTGTGTAGGTAAGTGTACATATAGTGGGTAGGTTGGTACTGATTACATGTAATACATTATATGGGTGGGTGTGTAGGTTAGTGTACATATAGTGGGTAGGTTGGTACTGATCTACATGTAATACGTTATAGGTTGGGTGTGTAGGTAAGTGTACATATAGCGGGTAGGTACTGGTCTACATGTAATAATATAATGGTGTGTTTGTGTGTAGGTAAGTGACATATAGAGAGTAGGTAGGTACTGATCTACAGGTGATACATTATATGGGTGGGTTGTATAGGTAAGTGTACATATAGCCGGTAGGTAGGTACCAATCTACATGTAATACATTATCTGGGTGGGTGTGTGGACAGTGTACATATAGCGGGTAGGTAGGTACTGATCTACATGTTTTACCTACACACCCACCCATATAATGTATTACATGAGATCAGTACCTACGTACCCGCCAATGTACACTTACCTTAAACATCCATATAATGTATTACATGTAGATCAGTACCTACCTACCGCTATATGTAACTACCACACACCCACCCATATAATGTATTACATTGTAGATCAGCACCTCACGCTATATGAACACTTACCTACACACCCACCATTAAGTAGTCATGTAGATCAGTACCTACCTACCCGCTATATGAACACCTACATTATATGGGTGGGTGTGTAGGTAAGTGTTCATATAGCGGGTAGGTACTGATCTACATGTAATACATTATATGGGTGGGTGTGTAGGTAAGTGTACATATAGCGGGTAGGTAGGTACTGATCTACATGTAATACATTATATGGATGTTTAGGCAAGTGTACATATAGCGGGTAGGTAGGTACTGATCTACATGTTTTACCTACACACCCACCCATATAATGTATTACATGTAGATCAGTACCTACGTACCCGCCATATGTACACTTACCTAAACATCCATATAATGTATTACATGTAGATCAATACCTACCTACCCTCTATATGAACACTTACCTACACACCCACCCATATAATGTAGTTCATGTAGATCAGTACCTACCTACCCGCTATATGAACACCTACATTATATGGGTGGGTGTGTAGGTAAGTGTTCATATAGCGGGTAGGTACTGATCTACATGTAATACATTATATGGGTGGGTGTGTAGGTAAGTGTACATATAGCGGGTAGGTAGGTACTGATCTACATGTAATACATTATATGGATGTTTAGGCAAGTGTACATATAGCGGGTAGGTAGGTACTGATCTACATGTTTTACCTACACACCCACCCATATAATGTATTACATGTAGATCAGTACCTACGTACCCGCCATATGTACACTTACCTAAACATCCATATAATGTATTACATGTAGATCAGTACCTACCTACCCGCTATATGTACACTTACCTACACACCCACCCATATAATGTATTACATGTTCGATCAGTACCTACCTACTCCTACGACTTCGCTATCTGTACACTAACCTACACAACACCCACCCATATAATGTATACACATGTAGATCATACCCCAACCTACCCACTATATGTACATTACCTACACACCCACCCATATAATTGTATTTCATGTAGATCAGTGACCTACCTACTCGCTATAAATGTACACTTACCTATACCCCCACCATGGAAATGAAGTGGGGTATCACATGGGGGTCGACATCCGTACACCGGGTGCTCCCGACACGGAGAGACAAAACGGGGCGCTAGGTAGTGGTAACAGGAAAGCTTAGGCGCTCGCACACGGAGGGGAGACCCAGACCCCTAGTAAATGTAGTTACAGCATTGTGAAATCAAAAAGGGGTGAACACTAAACACGGATACTCGGCGTCAATAGGTGTACACTTAACCTATACCGTACGCCTCGGGGCGCCGATGAATAAGATCTAAAGAAAAAAAAAGTATCAACATGTGATGCAGAAAATGACCTACGCGGCAGCGCGGGGGGGGGGGACCCGCTATAAAATAGTTAGGCAGGCTGTACCTAGCGCAGGAAAAAGGGGGCCGGCACGGGAACGCATATGAAATGTGTTAGTACAAAATTGGTAGCTCAATGACGGCGTAGCCTAAGGCGGGGGGTCGGGGTCAAAAATGATATGTGGGCACTGACCGTGATAGGCGCGGCCAGGGGAGGGACCAAGAAAGCCAATGGGATAGATAATTGGTGGTACAGCGAGTGTAGGATCGAGGTGGCCGGGGCAAAAAGAAAGTGAACCCTAAAAACAAATAGTAGGCAGGTAAGGGGTAGGTCAATGGAAACGGGGCCAAACTAAAGAAAAAGAGGAATAAAACAGGATAACACAACAAAAAAATAAAAGGGCGCAAAAAGGAAAAAATAACAAAAGACGAAGAAGGAAGATAAAACCGGGAAGTAGGAAAAACTAGCGGAAGGAGGAAAAAAAAGCGAGAAGGAGGCGCGGACCTAGAAAAAGTGGGGGAGGGTGAAAGAGGGGAGGGGGGGGTGGACGCGTGGCCCAGTGGATAGAAAGGGGGGGGTCAGAAGGGCACGGGGAAGGGAGTGCGGAAGAAGTACGCAGGGGAAGGAAAAAAAGAGCGGCCGGAAGAGTGACACGGAAGGGAGAAGAAAAGGGGGGGGCGGGGGGGAAAAAGGGGGGGACCAATGGCAGGATAACAAGGAGGGGGGGGCGATGAAGCCAGCAGAAGAAAGGAGGGGGGGGGGGGGGGGTAGCTCGTGAGGGATGAGGGGCGAAGAGAGGGGAAGGGGGGCGGGGAAGGGGGGAGGGGAGGGGGGAGGGGGAAATACAAAAATCAAGACGGGGAGGGAGGGGGAGGGCAGTACAGGGAAGGGTTCAAGTCAAACATGAAAGAGCAGGTTCGAATGGAAGGGGAGAGCAGGAGATAAACAGGGGGGAGGAGAAAATGAAGGGCCAGGCGGAAGGGAGGAAAGAGAAGCGGGGAACGGACGAGGGGGGGGGATGAAAGGAAGGAGAACACACCGGATAGAAAGGGGGGGAAGAAGAGAAAGGGGAGCGTCGGGAGGGGGATAATGGCGGGGGATGGGGGAAAAAGAAGATGGACGGAAGTCGGTAACACGGAGAAGGGGGAGTAGAAGAGAGAAGCGGGGGAACGGCGAGGAAGAGGCCGGAAAACTGAGTAGGGGGATGGAGGGGAAGAGGGAAAAGGGAAAAAAGAAAACGGGGAGTACGAGACAGAAAGAAAACGGGAGAGCGGGGCAAGGGGAAAGAGGGAAGGGAGGGGTTCGGGGAAAGGAAAGGGGGGGGGGACAAGGCAAACCGTACTGCAAGGGAAAGAGAAACAGCCAAGCTGGGGGCGAAGGGGGGGGCTCGGGAACGAGAAAAAGAGGGGAAGCAAAAAGAGCACGAAGGGGCAAGGGAGGAAGTGGGGAGAGGGGGGTGGGATGGGGGGGAGGGCTTGGTGGGCAAGAAAGAAGGAGGGTGGGAAAAGGTGGAAATGATAAGGCGAGGGGCAAGGGGGGAAGTGGAGAAATAAACGAGGGACACATGATGAAGGAAAGTAAAAGGGCGACGCGGGGTGGCGCAAAAGGAGGGGAGGGGGGGAGGAGAGAAAGAAAGGGGAGGGGGAAGGAAGGGAGGGGGAGGGGAATAGAAAGAGAGGGGCGGGTGGTGGGGATAGTGAGGGGATGGTTAGGGTGGCATAATGGAAAAAGGGGTGGTTGAAAAAACCTCGGGGTGTGTGAGGGAAGAAGTACTGTGAAGCCGCCAGAAGGTGGGCTGTAAAGGGACGCTTAAGGAAGGAAGGGGGAGGGGAGTTGGGGGGGGAAAAAAAGGGGAGGGTCGGGGGTTGAGTGACAGAGTCGAAAAGAGAAACAAAAAAAGGTGGGTAGGAGGAATCAGAAAATAGGTGAAAGCGGGGGGAGAAGAGGGACTAAATGCAGGGGCAGGGGAGGGTGCAGGAGGGGGAGGGCCCCTCACAGGAGAGGGGTCCCAAAGCGCCGGAGGGGGAGCTGCGTCAGGGGAGATAAAAGACCAGGGCCGGGGGGATGTGAGGAAGGAGGTGGGGAGGGCGGTGCAGGGGGAGCGAGCGATGGGGGGGGGAAAGGAAGGAGGAGAAAGCTGCCGAGTGACGAGAAAAGCGGAAAAGAGGGGGTGTGGTGGGGGAGAGGAATCAAACCGCCGGAAAGGTGAGGAGGGGAGAGGGGGTGGGAAGAGGGAAAACAATGCCGAAAGGGGGGGGAGTAAGGGGGTATCGAAAACAGGGGGGGGGGAGAGGGTGAAGACAGCGCGAGAGTGCCAAGAAGGGGAGCTGAGGGGGGGGGGATAAAACCGAAGGGTGCGAATGAGGGAAGAAGGTAGGGGGGAGAAGAATAGGAAAAAGTGAGGGGAGGGAGAGGGGGAGGGGAAAACAAAGACAAAGGGGAAGCTCGGGAATGGTGGCGGGGGAGACAATAGGCCAAGAAACAGAGGGGGGGGGGAGCTCAAGGGATAAAGGGGAAAACGCGGGGGTGGAAAAGAGGCGGGCAGGGAGGGAAGGATGAAAAAAAATGCGAACAGCAGGGGTGCGGGGGGGGGGGGAAGAAGGGCAGCAGCCGGGGGGGAAGCGAAGGGGGGGGGGGGGGGAAGTGAAGTGTTTAGGGGAGAGGGGAAAGGGATAAGGGTCAGGTAGAAAAGGGTGGGCAAAGAAGGGAAGGAGGGTGGAGCAGTAAATGAGGGTTTTAATAAAGGGGTGGTGGGGAAATAAAATCTTTGCCTTTGAGGTGTTGAGTACGGCTATGCCTTGGTACAACGTTAACTAACCGACTCCGACGGGCCCATATCGATGGTCGTTAGGCTTTATATCAAGGAATCCCGAAAGGGGGTACCTAGCTGTGCTGGTGCTAAATCATATGGGTGACGGCCTTGGACAACGGAAGAAGGTCGCACAGTCGCGCAACGGGGGGGAGCCTATCAATTTGTAACATTACAGTGTTCATCGATCAGTAAGAACACGGAGGGGGGGGCCGTACTCTTGGCGGGCCTCCACAGTAATGGTACACGATACCAATCGCAAGCAGCGGCACCCAGGGTGGGATAATTAAAAAACATATTAACGCAGGATGAGGGTAGATCCGTGACATAACGCTCCTCGCTATATGTACACTTATCTGCACGTAACAACACCACCACGGCCAATATAATGGGTGAGAGTAGCGTCGTGGAGAGTCAGGTTCACCGAAGGGAGTGACCTACGGTCGCGGGTTGATAACAGTGTAAAAAGATGTAAACACCAGGTGGGTGGGTGTACGCAAGGTACAGCGGCCGCGGGGGGGGGGAACCGCCTGATGAAAATAGATGTAAAAATTAACACAGTGGGTAGGGAGAAGTCAGGTACGAAAAAAGTGACGGCGTAAAAAACTCGCTATATGGTGAAACAGACTTAACCGGTACAGGAAGGCAAAAGGGAGAAGCAGCAACCACGGGGCCATGGATAGCGTGGATAAAGGAGTGTGACAGTGTACGTGAGTGCAGGGGGGGTACGAACGTACCGTACGTGTTCGGTGTAGGTAAAAAGTGTGTAAGAGCACTTGACCAGTGCACCGACCGGCCATAAATGATAGTCTCACTGCGGTAGTAGAAAGTGCAGGGGTAGGCGCGGAGGGGGCGGGGGGGGGGGAACCGGGGGGGGGGTACGCGTAACGTAGCGCAAATAGTGTGTCTCGGACCATACACAGGGGGGAGCCGGGCCAGTATTATGAGATGTATTACGTGGGTGAGATGATCAGGTAACCAATGAACCCGAGAACAAGGGGAAGAGGAGGGACACGCTATAGTAAGTGACACTTACCTGCATACACACCAGCACGCGGGGGGGCATTCATTGGTATATAGCTATTGTAGGTACATCACGTGACCAATAGGACAGGGAAATAGCCGGGGGAGGAAAAGTGGGGGGGTGAAGGGGGGGGGGAGGGTACCGGGACACGACGGCGAAGAGACGTAGCCTCGTGGCAAAAGTGGAAGACCGTGCGTCAAATAGGGAGGTGACACTTACACATCAGGCAGCAGGGGACGCGACAACCCGATAGTGAGATGAAAGTAATTACATTTATATCAGGTACACAAGTGAACAACGGGCGTACTCTAAACGTATATAATGTACACTTACCGTAAGACACACGGCGACGGCGCATCATAATGAAAATAAGTTCGTAGTGGGGGACACGTCATTATCCGTACCCGGGTGCGTAGTAGGTGTACTGCTATGGGGAGCCTCCACCCGCTGCACCGCAGTATAAGATTACTTGTACGATCAGGGAATAAGCCGGGGATTGCCGAGGTACGGGAAAAGTGCATGCTAAGGGTAATATAGACGGTTCGTTGACCTGACGACCCCACACAGCAGTATGAGATAGAAGGTACAAATGGTAAGTGCCAAGTACGCGGTACGCAAGCGGGCCAAAAAAGGTAATAGGGGTTACAACGTTACGCTCCCCGAGGCGACACAGAAGGGGGGCCATAGTAAGTGGGTGAAATAAAAAAGTTGGAGGTTGGGACGATGTGAGGAGGGTCGAGTAGAGCCTACCGGGTAGCGGAAAAAAATGACGAGGGTGGGCTCTGGAGTATGAAGATAGCACTGGTGGCGCGAGGGGGGGTGAACAGTGCGGAGGCACCCGAGCGGGCCATATAATGGTTAGTGTGGATTGAAAACTATTTAAAATATCATGACCGAAACGGGGGACTGACCTGAAGGCGGCTGTTAGGTGGTCGCTGGGGCGAAAAAATGTGAGAGGCCTATGAGAGCGCGAAAAAAACACGCGAAAAAAAGGAAACGACCCACGGGCGCAAGTATAACTAGAAGGGTAGGTGAAATGAACCAGTGTAGGATCAGAATACACGGGCGGTGCCACGGGGTGAAGCAGTTGCTATATGTACATTTCCTACCCACCCACAGATATATAGTATTACATGTAGATTAGTACCTACCCGCTATATGTACACTACCTACACACCCACCCACCCATATAATGTATTACATGTAGATCAGTACCTACCTACCCCCCTATATGTACACTTACCTACACAACCCCCATATAAGTTATTACATGTAGATCAGTACCTACCTACCGCTTATGTACACTTACCTACACACACACCCATATATGTATTACATGTATCCAGTACCTACCTACTTCTATATGTACATACCTACACACCCACCGATATATAATGTATTACATGAATCATACCTACCTACCTACTCGCTATATGTACACTTACCTACACACCCCACCCATATAATGTATTACATGTAGATCAGTACCTACCTACTCGCTATATGTACACTTACCTACACACCCACCCATATAATGAATTACATGTAGACCAGTACCTACCTACTCGCTATATGTACACTTACCTACACACCCACCCATATAATGTATTACGTGTAGTCAGTACCTACGCTAATGTACACTTACCTACACACCCACCCATATAATGAATTACATGTAGATCAGTACCTACCTACTCGCTATATGTACATTTACCTACACACCCACCCATATAATGTATTACATGTAGATCAGTACCTACCCGCTATATGTACACTTACCTACACGCCCACCCATATAATGAATTACATGTAGATCAGTACCTACCTACTCGCTATATGTACATTTACCTACACACCCACCCATATTGAATTCATGTAGATCAGTACCTACCCGCTATATGTACACTTACCTACACACCCACCCATATAATGAATTACATGTAGATCAGTACCTACCTACTCGCGATAATGTACACTTACCTACACACCCACCCATATAATGTATTACATGTAGATCAGTACCTACCTACTTGCTATATGTACATTTACCTACACACCCACAGATATATAATGTATTACATGTAGACCAGTACCTACCTACTCGCTATATGTACACTTACCTACACGCCCACCCATATAATGTATTACATGTAGATCAGTACCTACCGTCTCTCCACCTGTCAGTCCCCCGTATCCCGTAGGCCTCAGTCCTCCCCGTGACGTGTCATTCGCACTGCCTTATGGGAAGTCATTGGTCCAGGAAGCGAAGCGTCTCTGGTTACTAAGGAAACCGTGGGAGGAGTTTGCGCACTGCAGCCAGGGAGACTTGGGGGCGGGACCAAAGGTGGAAGTTTTTTTGTAACGTCTCCCCACATGGGACTGGGCGGAGCTTGATAGTGAGTGACAATACCTAGCCCCCCCCACACACATATATTTCCCATTACTTTCTATAAAATAGACATTTCATGTTAATGATGAACTTCCCATGGTTTGTAGTTTCCAATTATACCACATCCTTTGTGTTATGTTTGAGTGAGAGGTTGCTAGGAGGGGATCTCTCCATAGCAACCAGATACTATCTCTCTGTACCTGACAGGATTGGAAAGAACAGTTTCTAGTTTGAAAAACTACAACTCCCACCCCATAGTGCTAACAGGGAATTCTGGGAATTGTTGTTTTGAAACATCTGGAGGGCCCAAGTTTGGAATCCCTGCTCTATACGAGGTAAGTGCTGCACGCATGACGGCTCACAGTGCATGGTGGGTAATCCATATGGTCAACCGCACTGACACATTATTCTGGTTAATCAGCCAAAGGTCAGTGGGAATTTCCAGCTGGCCACATGATCTCCAATCGGTCGTTCCAAAATGTCTGCAGCGTTAATTTTAGGCTGAGGCCCCACTACAACGCACCAAAAATGGTGAATGCATGCGCCAAAACGGAAACGTACATGCAACCGCATGCGCATCAGAAACTGCTGGGATTTTTGCGTTCCCGCCATTTCCATTATAACCAAATCACATGCGCAATCGCGAGCGCAACACCCCCCCCCCCAAAAAAAAAAAGTTCAAGTGTGGCCTAGCCCTAATACTCAACCGTCGGGCAACCAATCAGTTTATTGTACGGTAACCGGTCTGGGGGTTTCCCAGTGTGTTATCCTGTTAACATTAGATTGGGGCATTATCCGCAACACATCCACGGTGTTCATAATAGAGACATTTAGTAACAAGGCCTATTGTTTAAAGGGCAAGTCCAGCCCTAAAATGAAAACTCACATACAGGTAAATCACTTCCCAATACCCTAAACGGTAATAGTTTGAAATGTGAAAGGTGTAAGTCTAACCTGAAATCCTGCACAATGTCCTGTTTCCCCTGTTGCTGCTTCCAGGTTCTTCCAGTTAGTAACTGTCAGTTATGAATTTGACAGTTGACATCACAGCCAATGACTGAATGTTAATCCCCTGTTTGCCTCTTCTGAGCATGCCCAGGCTCAGTACAGGCTCAGTACAGGTTTTTAAATGGCTCAGTTTCCATGAGACATCCAGAAGCATAGCAGGCATACAGTAATGAATTCATAGGACAAAGTATGATATATCAACAGATTATAAAGAGGCCATTCTTTCTAAAAGATGTTCTTATGGGGGTGGAGTTGTCCTTTAATGTTTGTTAATATGGGGGGAAATAATGGTGGTGACCAGTTATATAGCGATACTAAAACATGGGCATGTCTGGGGTTACAGGGGCTGAGTCCACCCTTTCTGCTGCCACCTTATTACCCTGTTGTGACCCATTTCTCCCTCCAAGCAACTTGCCGAGCCTGGCGCCTTCTCTGAGAATCTTAAAAAATGCATCAGGCTGAGGATTAAATTCAAAGGGAGCCAAGATGCAGGAATGAAAAGTGGGAACAGCCGCGGGTACAACGTATCACATAGGTAGCAACAGGGCCCACATCATGGCACAGAGTCATCTTTATCCCGGGACCAACTCCAAATCACCATTACTCTGCAGTACAACTATTATATAGGGACAGAAAGGAACAAGGATACAGGATACAAGATTATTACTACAATGTCTGTACCTGTAACAGAGATAGATGTTTACATGATAAGATACTATAATATATTACACCTTGTACATGGTTATGGGGTGATTATTTCTAATACTCTGTATACTAGGGGTACATTATTCAGGATAAGTTAGCTGGAAGAGGCTGTTTTGCCCTTCTCCTAAGGCAGCCACAAGTCTAGGGGTCCCAATGCTCTACATCTAGCAAAACGTCCCATGGTCTGCGTGACAGAAGACGACCTCCATATGTAAGGCAGGGAGATGTCTCGTCTATAATATTGGCTGCTATGTCAGTTATAAATATGGTCAATTAGGATGTGCTGGGGAATGGTAAGGAAAATATACAGAAGACAAACTTAAACGTGGGAGTGGCCATTAAATGTGGATGTGGTTATCATTTTGGTGATGTGCTGATTGCGCTACCACCCATGAAAACCCCCACAAATAAACTTTCATTTTTAAGGTTCACACACACAGGCGATTTCTATCAGGCAGATCAATCCATGACGCCCAACCACCTTCCGACTTTAATTCTCCATCCCAGGGAGTTTGTAAATCCTTCAGCTGGAGGCGTGGTGAAGAGAGTGGTGAGCTGTCAGTCACAGCACAAGTAGTACTTTGTCAGTTCACCGCTCCTTCAAATGGCCAGGAAGTGGACTTTCCTACCTGCCTGGAATGGAGAATTTAGAATGGGATACACAGTTAAAATGGTGGCTACTCACACAATCTTTAAATTCTTGTGTGGCTCCAATCCCGCTCCACTCCGTCTCTTGTTGAAAGCTGAATACTCAAACGTGAACAAATGCAGGAGAGCCCACTCACAGACAGAGGTCCACATCATTACAACTACTGTTGCAGTTTAAACATCTCCTGCATTTGTTCATGTTTGAGACTTTAGAATGGACAGTATTTAAAGGACAATTATACACAACTCCCTCCCTTCCTCCATAACGCATTGTACCCACGGTGACCTAAACTGCCAAGTCTTCACCCCTGGGTACTTTACCGAACAGCAGAACTTACTTTAAGTTTCCCTCTAGGTTCCCTTTCCTCTTTCATAATCCGCGATGTAGCCAATGGGAAGTCATGCTCTTCAAAGACATGTGTCTTCCCATTGGCTACATTGCGGACTGTCAATGACAGTGGTAGAGGGAGGAACAGACCAGAGCGGCAAGAGAAACTTTAAGCATAATAGTACCCAGGGGCGAGGACTTAGAGATTTCGGTCACACTGGGTACTTTGCTGCTATGGAACAGGGAAAAGGCGAGTATAATTGTCCTTTAAGGATATTGCAGCTTTATAAACAGGCTCCATACACATATATAGTAAGCAGATAACCACCACTATCCCTTTAACAACGAAACATACACACTAACACAAACTGGGGAATAACAACACAAAACACACTTTTTCGGTTTATTTTGAGCTGAAATGGAATCATAGTCAAACAGCGAGTAACAGTAAGAACCGGCAACACTTCCAATACGTCGGGTTACATAACATTAACATGAGAGAGAATGGCGTTCATTAGAACATACGATCTTGTATAAAAAGAATAACGTAAACAATTTCTGGATAAATCTCTATATATCAAAAATACGGCACTTTATTGTTATTGTACAGTATTAAACATTGTGTCGGGAGATCCCCCAATTACTACATATAAATTAAAACACACAACGCATATCGCCCCCTTAACACTGCAACCTAAACGGCGTCGGTCACATATTGGATTCCTCTGCGATAACCTAGTGAATGTCGGCGCATTTTCCCTGAGCATTGTAAATAACGTTCTCCGCCGCCAGCACCAAAGGGTGCGATGCATTTTTTAGGAGGCCAAAAAAAGAATTCTTGGGGTTCCTTTGAATAAACTATAGGGGCTTAGGTACAGTGCGGCAAAAAGTCTGGCCTGAGCTACTTATCTGCAGTAACCAATCAGATCTTATCTAACTGGAGTATACCAGTAAAAAGCAAATGTCCAATTGGTTGCCACAGGATGATAACACAGGAAACTGTTACCCAAGCCAGAATGTTTGCAGACAGGTTCTAGAGGCCCAGTAATGAAGGGTTAAAAAAACAAACCAACAGGAATTCAATGTTTGCACTGTCCTGATTCTTAAAGTATCATGCACAATACACCCAGTAAACATTCAGCGGACTCTCGAGATGTTTGCAAACTACTGTATTCAAGGAATGCTGGGAGTTGTAGTTTGCAAGTTTGGACGGAGCAGAAAAAGGGACCCCCCCCCCCCCCAAAAAAAAAATAAGGAAATCTCTTTGGAAAGACATAACATGGAAATGCCATTCAGGGATCACAGATCATTCAAAGGATCAAATAAATTTCTATTGGCCTCTAAGATACGTCGCAGGAGTATTTAGGAAAGGGATATGCAAGCAGCTTTCAAACTACAAATACCAGCATGCCCTGCTAGATATGGTGGGGTGTGTCGTTTTACATGAGCAGAAAGGGAGATTGTGTTTAGATTTATAGTAGCACCACAGAGGTCATCATCAAGGTTTAACAGATCTGGGAGATTACATCACTTCCTTTCCTATTGGGAAGCTGGAGAGGAAGTAGAAGAAGCAAAAGTGCATTTATTTTACATTGGCTGCAACTTTTACCATCTTGCTAGTGCCCTGGCATTAGAAATGAGAAGGTTTACTATCCCCAGATATACATGTAGTGGAGGGACTGGTAGCCCTCTATCAATGTGAACCAGATGGGCAGTGACCCAGGACTGTTAATGGCTTAAATACCTGTCAGCAATAATCATCTATCCTACAATAAACTCAGACACATGACCAATCCTTCATCCAATCAAACACCTTCCATCCACCCACCAATAAGAATTCTGAATCTTCCATTCCCAGCCATGTGGCACAAACGGGGGGTTTGCGTAGAAGAGAAGCCCATTAATGGAATCACAGACGCTCGATCCTCCCACAGAGAAAAACAAACTGAAAATTTCATTTAAAAAAAAAAAAGTGGTTTGATTTCCTGTCAACATAAAATCCACATTTTTTTTGATCATTTTCTATTTTTTCCTTTTTTTTTTCTGACGTTTTATTAACCAGTTACTGTCTGGGACACGTCCGGCTGATTCTAGCAGGGATCCAGTTCAGTCTCTAGGTGTGAAAACTGGGAAAGGCCTCACAGTGCCGAATCCATCGTGCCGCCTCTTATAGCTCCTCCTTCTTCTTCCCCAATTTAACATGATCCCTCTCCCGGAGAGTTTTAATGTAACCAACAAACCCCGACTCCTGGCAAAGACAAGAAACGTAGCAAAGAAACTAGTAAAATGATTCCAACCTCAATATCCACCGCAAGGAGAGTATAACGTAATAACCAATTACCCAGCAACTAACTAATGATAACAATGTCTGTATCTATAACAAGGCCACAGTAATGTATCCCCTGCTGTAAGTTATAAGGTTATTACAAGTTACTGAGTGATTATGTGTCCATATAAAAAGGTACAAGGACACAGACTATACAGGGAACTCTGGGTACCACTCATGTATTATAAGGGATAATGTATACCCTACTGTAAATTATAAGGATATTAGAAGTCACTGCGGAGTTCTGTGTCTATATAAAGGTACAAGGACACAGACTGAGTTATACAGGGAACTCTGGGTACCACTCATGTATTATAAGGGATAATGTATCCCCTACTGTAAATTATAAGGATATTAGAAGTCACTGAGAAGTCTGTGTCCATATAAAGGTACAAGGACACAGACTATACAGGGAACTCTGGGTACCACTCATGTATTATAAGGGATAATGTATCCCCTACTGTAAATTTAAGGATATTAGAAGTCACTGAGAAGTCTGTGTCCATATAAAGGTACAAGGACACAGACTATACAGGGAAACTCTATAAGGGATAATGTATCCCCTACTGTAAATTATAAGGTTATTACAAGTTACTGAGTGATTATGTGTCCATATAAAGGTACAAGGACACAAACTATACAGGGAACTCTGGGTACCACATGTATTATAAGGGATAATGTATCCCCTACTGTAAATTATAAGGTTTATTACAAGTTACTGAGTGATTATGTGTCCATATAAAGGTACAAGGACACAGACTATACAGGGAACTCTGGGTACCACTCATGTATTATAAGGGATAATGTATCCCCTACTGTAAATTATAAGGTTATTACAAGTTACTGAGTGATTATGTGTCCATATAAAGGTACAAGGACACAAACTATACAGGGAACTCTGGGTACCACATGTATTATAAGGGATAATGTATACCCTACTGTTAATAATAAAGATATTATAATGTTAGGGGTTACAGAACATACATTAGGAGTTATAACGTGAATGTGGTAACTGGGCAGTTAAACCTAATAATCCCATTAGAATTACACTGCTCTATGTTATTATGTTATATTCCCTAATCTGGTAAGAACCTGGCAGGCTCTGTAACATTATATGTAGCCACACTCACCGTTCTTTCCCCATTGTATTTCTCGGAGAACTTTCCATAGTTATAATAGTTGAAGGTGGGGAATCCTTCCACCCCCTCGTGCTTACAGAGCTCCTGGTTCTTCTCTTTGGTACAATCGACGGCACCATACGCAATCTGCAACACAATAAATTACTAGGATTTACAGAAAACCACATACGTGGTAGACTGACCAATAGGATCACAGAACACAAATTGTTCCGATCTGCAAAGGGAATTCTGGGCTCCACCTCGGCTCCAGAGGGATTCTGGGATTTTGTCAACTTTGGGAAACAAAAGAACAGATTCCGATTGGTTCCCAGTCATTGCAGCTGGAATCTGATCACTGCAACACTATGTATATATGTATATGGGATACGAGTGAATATTCTTAGTAAATAAACAGGGTTATTCAATAAAAGTTCTTATCGTTAAAATGGTGCTAATTTTGCCCCAACCAATCAGATCTTATTTAACATTTGAAAGCTAACATCTGATTGGTTGGGGCAAAATTAGCACCATTTTTAACGGTAAGAACGTTTATTACATCTTCCTGAAAGGATCTAGGGACTGTGGATTTTGTTCAGCTCAGTTAATGGGAAGTTATTCCTGGGAGCGAAGACAAACAAACATGGATGGAAAGGAATCCTGTCAAACTATTGTCTATTATCGAACCTTCAGGTATTTAAAGCGCATCTATAGTGGGGAAAATGAACTTTTTTTTCTTTCTTTCCATGTGTTCTATATTTCCCTACAACCCCCAGAATGTCTTCACTTTGTTCAGATTCCCTCTCTGTCCTGAGATACACCAGTTAGAAGAATACGTGATTGCATTCCTCTACTCCTACTTGGACTGTCAATCAAATCCCTGAGACGTGATCCCCCCTCCCTGCTCTGTAATAAACATAGAGATAAGAGCATTAGCAGGCGGAGAGAGGTAGCTTTGATGTTAGATATAAGGCTGCACTTGACCCCCCTTCTTAATAGCTTTCATTGATTGATGATGGGTCACAAAGTGAGAGGTTGTAAACTGTACTGATCTCCTTCTTCCGTGTCTCTAGGACAGCTTGCTTTCTATTGGTCACTGTGCGTGGGTGTGTTTTTCAGGATGTTGAACTTTTAACTCCTACTGCACATGATAAGCTTGTCGGCAAGCCGGAGTTGAGACATGGAGGAGGTAACAGAGGGGAGGGGGGGAGGGGGGAGTGCTGCACACAGATCTGACACCATGGTTAAACAAAGTCACTGACAGAGATAGGATTAAGGCAGCACAGAGTACATGAATTTAACTTTGCAAAGGGGCATTGTGTTTTTTTCACTATAGATGCCCTTTAAACTGGTAGAATAGGAAGTAACTGTAGCTACATTATATCCGCATTGTGAACCAGGGTTGATAAACACAGTCCAATATTTTATCCTTATCGACTGCCCAAGATGATATTTTGCTCAATTGGCCCAAAATATTGTCCGTGATTTACAACCTAACCTAATGACAAAGTCACTCTGAGACATTGAACGTGTAGGTAAATTACAACATTTTACAGACTTTAAAGGGCATGTCCACCCCCAAAACTATAATCCCCCCAACTACTGGCCCCACCATGTAGTGTAGTTTAATCCTTACCTCACATCCCAGCTCCATCGGGTTCTCCTGTAGTCCCCCCCCAAAGTCCCAAAAAATGCCCACCAGGAGGCTAGCAGGTCCATATAGGACACTGCCTGCTACCTGGCCTCCTGGAGATCTTTGCCATGCATATTGCATCCCTTCTCCCCCCTCCCCCCCCCCCCCCCCCCCCCCCCCTCCCCCCCCCCCCCCGCCCCCCCTAGCATCAAAACCGTCTTATACTGTATTCCCCCATGTCTCCCAGCCCCAACCGCATATTTTTTATTTTTAGAAAGCTCCCCAATCTTTTACTTACCTCTCCGCTTTCCTATGCGGAAGTGAGCTGCCGGCAGCCACGTCCGTGATTGGCTGCCGCTCAGCCAATCACAGACGCGGCTGCCGGTCCCGCCCCTCTGCTTGCATTTCCTCGCAAGCAGAGGGCCGGGAGCGCAGCGCAGAAAAGAGGGGAGGTAAGTAGAGTTTGGGGGGCTTTCTAAAAAAAAAAATAATGCGGTTGGGGTGGGAGCCCAGGGGGGATCGTATATAAAAAAATCGATTTTAGGGTGGACATACCCTTTGACACTATGATCAGTCAGACCAAAATACTGGCCTGGTAATAACCAGATCTGTGTATTTATCCAATCTCCACTAAAGTTACTATGTTACTGCATTAACCAGAACTGTGACCCCCCCCAATAAAAACAACGGTCATTGTAACACAAACTACACAGCTGTTGGCGGTTAAATAAACTAATAATAAACCGATAATTACTAATAGAATATTTATTACAGATAGACTGATAATAAACCGATAATTACTAATAGAATATTTATTACAGATAGACTGATAATAAACCGATAATTACTAATAGAATATTTATTACAGATAGACTGATAATAAACCGATAATTACTAATAGAATATTATTACAGATAGACTGATAATAACCGATAATTACTAATAGAATATTTATTACAGATAGAATGATAATAAACCGATAATTACTAATAGAATTTATTTCAAGATAGACTGATAATAAACGATAATTATAATAAACTAATAATAAACTGATAATTTCTAAAAAAAACTAATAATAAACCGATTAATAATGAGACTGATTGTAAACTAATATTAAACTAAAATAATAAACTAATAATAAACTTATAATTACCAATAAACGAATAATTAACCAATAATTATTAGTAGACTGATTATAAAATAATATTAAACTAAACTAATAATAAACCGATAATTACTTATAGACTGATAAACTGATAATTATTAATAAACTGATAATAAAGCGATAATTACTAAGACTGATCATAAACTAATATTAAACTAAACGAATAATAAACAGCGAATAGCAAGGGAGGACGGGGGTGGGGTGGGTTCTGCTGAACAAACACTCATGTAGATTGTACCGTGTCCAATTGTGAGTTAAAGGACAACTCCACCCACATAAGAACATCTTTTAGACAGAATGGCCTCTTTAAAATATGTTGATATATATATATCATGTCCTATGAATTCATTACTGTATGCCTGCTATGCTTCTGGATACCTCATGGAAAATGAGCCATTTAGAAACCTGTACTGAGCCAGTACTGAGCCTGGGCATGCTCAGAAGAGGCAGACAGGGGATTACCATTCAGTCATTGGCTGTGATGTCAACTGTCAAATCCATAACTGACAGTTACTAACTGGAAGAACCAGGAAGCAGAAACAGGGAAACAGGACATTGTGCAGGATTTCAGGTTAGACTTACACCTTTCACATTTCAAACTTACCGTTTAGGGTTTTGGGAGGTGATTTACCTGTATGTAAAGTTTTCATTTTAGGGCTGGACTTGCCCTTTAAGGTTCCTACACACGCTCGGCCGGGGGTTGTTCACTGGTCCGCCAGGCAGATCAACGAATGACCCTCGACCGAACACATACACACACGGACGATTCTCGGTCGAAACGGCCGTTCGTCACATGTAGCGCTCGCCCGTCGTTCCTCGCTCACAGATTGAGCGTGTACGGCCTTAAAGGGCAATTCCAGCCCTGAAATGAAAACTTACATATAGGTAAATCACCCCCCAAAACCCTAAAGGGTAATAGTTTGAAATGTGAAAGGTGTAAGTCTAACCTGAAATCCTGCACAATGTCCTGTTTCCCCTGTTTCTGCTTCCTGGTTCTAGTTAGTAACTGTCAGTTATGGATTTGCAGTTGACATCACAGCCAATGACAATGTTAATCCCCTGTCTGCCTCTTCTGAGCATGCCCAGGCTCAGTAAAGGCTCAGTACAGGTTTCTAAATGGCTCCGTTTCCATGAGGCATCCAGAAGCATAGCAGGCATACAGTAATGAATTCATAGGACAAACTATGATATATCAACATATTTTAAAGAGGCCATTCTGTCTAAAAGATGTTTTGAACCTCATTTAAGGCACTTCCCATGAGCGATTAGCTCTGAGCGATTTCCTGTTTTAAAGAGATTTTTCTGTTTTTAAGAGAATTGACAGCGTTAAAAAACTAAAGCGTTTATTAACTGTGGTTGCAGCCTAGTAAATGTACTAACCTAACACTATTTATTTCTAGGAGGGTGACTGTGTAAGTAATTAATCACTGGTGTGTTTTTTTTTACTACTTACTGCTTGAATAAGGTAGTAGGAACTGTTTGAGTAAACTCAAAGCACTGGGTTACTGAAACAAATACTGGTGTTTAAACAGCACTGTTACCTGTAGAGCGGGGGTTGGTAAGAGACAAAGGAAAGCATCATTTTTTTTTTTTCTCTCTCTCTCTGATTGGATGGGGGTGTAACTAATTGGTTTAAATTGGCTGAGGCCTGTTGGCTCTGGTTGGTTTTGAACCTCATTTAAGGCACTTCCCATGAGCGATTAGCTCTGAGCGATTTCCTGTTTTAAAGAGATTTTTCTGTTTTTAAGAGAATTGACAGCGTTAAAAAACTAAAGCGTTTAAAACAAGAAAGCGTTTAAGAACAACACTATTTCTCTGCTGTGTATTGCTGTTTAGTATGGACAGTTTTGTTGGGGCCGCGCAATGTGCATCCTGCCGCATGTATGGGATCTTGGAGCAGCCGCCCCAGGGGACCTATGTATGTGTCAGATGTGAGTGGGTTGCCCATTTGGAATCTGAGGTACAGAGTCTAAGGGGTAAACTTGCAGCATTGCAGGACTTGGCAAACCTGGGGGAAATGCAGGTACTGGCAGGGGCCAGTAAACTGGTGGGTGGAGATGGGGCAGATAAGGTGGAGAAGGAAGATAGATTTGTAAGGGTCACCAGGGGAAGTAGGGGACGGAAGGATAGGGGGGCTTCTTCCCAGCTGGTCGATCCCAACAGATTTGCCATTTTAGGTGAAGATGTGGAGGACGATGGCTCGGAAGCAGCATGTATGGAGCGGGCCTTTCCCTTGAGCACCCAGGGGACGGCCATCTCCAATACAAGGGAGGGAGAACTGGGGGCTAGGAAGGATAGACAGGTGGTAGTGGTAGGGGATTCTATTATTAGAAGGGTAGATAGGGTAATCTGTCGCCAAGACCCTACATGCCGAACAGTGTGTTGTCTGCCTGGTGCTAGGGTTCGACATGTGGTGGATCGTGTAGACAGATTATTGGGTGGGGCTGGGAGTGACCCGGCGGTCTTGGTTCACATTGGTGCCAATGACAAAGTTAGAGGTGGAGGTGAGGTCCTTAAAAATGATTTCCGAGAATTAGGGGCCAAGTTAAAAGCAAGGACCTCCAGGGTAGTGATTTCAGATATACTACCGCAGCCACGTGCTACGCTAGGGAGGCAACGGGAGCTCAGGAGTATAAATGCGTGGCTAAGAGAGTGGTGTAAGGAGATGGGGTTTGGGTTTTTAGAGAACTGGGCTGACTTTTCTGTTGGCTACAGGCTCTTTAGTAGTGACGGATTGCACCTCAATGGTGGTGGTGCAACTGTTTTGGGGGAGAAGATGGCTAGGGGGTTGGAGGAAATTTTAAACTAGGTATGTGTACTAGCCAACAGTAACATAGTATCTGTACTAGTCCATACAGTAACATAGTATCTGTACTATCCATACATAACAAGTATCTGTATCTAGTCCATACAGTAACATAGTACTGTACTAGTCCATACAGTAACATAGTATCTGTACTAGTCTACAGTAACATAGTTACTGTAACTAGTCATAAACAGTACACTAGTACTGTACTATTCCATACAGTAACATAGTATCTGTACTAGTCCTCCAGTCACATAGTATCTGTACTAGTCCATACAGTAACATAGTATCTGTACTAGCCATACAGTAACATAGATCTGTAGCTGTCCAACAGTAACATAGTATCTGTACTAGTCCCATAAGTACAGTATCGTACTAGTCACACATACAGTAACATAGTATCTGTACTAGTCCATACAGTAACATAGTATCTGTACTAGTCCATACAGTAAACACTATCTGTACTATTCCATACAGTAACATAGTATCTGTCCTACTACCAAATACAGTAACATAGTATCTGTACTAGTCCATACAGTAACATAGTATCTGTACTATCCATACAGTAACATATCTGTACTAGTCCATACAGTAACTAGTATCTGTACTAGTCATACAGTACATAGTCTGTACTAGTCCATACAGTAACATAGTATCTGTACTAGTCCATACAGTAACATAGTAATCTGTACTAGTCATACAGTAACATAGTATCTGTACTAGTCCCATACAGTACACATAGTATCTGTACTAGTCCATACAGTAACATATTATCTGTACTAGTCCACACGTAACATAGTATCGTCTATTCATACAGTAACATAGTATCTGTACTATCCATACAGTAACATAGTATCTGACTACTCCAACAGTAAACAGTATCTGTACTAGTCCATACAGTAACATAGTATCTGTACTAGTCCATACAGTAACATAGTATCTGTACTACTCCACACAGTAACATAGTATCTGTACTAGTCCATACAGTAACATAGTATCTGTACTAGTCCATACAGTAACATAGTATCTGTACTAGTCCATACAGTAACATAGTATCTGTACTAGTCCATACAGTAACAGTTATCTGTACTAGTCCATACAGTAACTAGTATCTGTACTATTCATACAGTAACTAGTATCTTCTAGTCCTAGTAACATAGTATCTGTACTGTCCATACAGTAACATAGTATCTGTACTAGTCCATACCTAACATAGTATCTGTACTAGTCCATACTATAACATAGTATCTGTACTAGTCCATACAGTAACAGTAAATCATACTAGTCCTACAGTAACATAGTATCTGTACTAGTCCATACAGTAACATAGTATCTGTACTAGTCCATACAGTAACATATTTCTGTACAGTCCATAAGTAACAGTATCTGTACTAGTCCATACAGTAACATAGTATCTGTACTAGTCATACAGTAACATAGTATCTGTACACTCCATACAGTAAAATAGTATCTGTACTAGTCCATACATTAACATAGTATCTGTACTAGTCCATACAGTAACATAGTATCTGTACTAGTCCATACAGTAATAGTATCTGTACTAGTCCATACAGTAACATAGTATCTGTACTAGTCCACAGTAACATAGTATCTGTACTAGTCCATACAGTAACATAGTATCTGTACTAGTCCTCAGTAACATAGTATCTGTACAGTCCATACAGTAACATAGTATCTGTACTAGTCCATACAGTAACATAGTATCTGTACTAGTCCATACGTAACATAGTATCTGTACTAGTCCATACAGTAACATAGTATCTGTACTAGTCCATACAGTAAACATAGTATCTGTACTACTCCATACAGTAAAATGTATCTGTACTAGTCCATACAGTAACATAGTATCGTACTAGTCCAACAGTAACATAGTATCTGTACTAGTCCATACAGTAACAAGTATCTGTACTAGTCCATACAGTAACATAGTATCTGTACAGTCCATACAGTAACATAGTATCTGTACTAGTCCATACAGTAACATAGTTCTGTACTAGTCCATACAGTAACAGTATCTACTAGTCCATACAGTACATATCTGTACTAGTCCATACAGTACATAGTATCTGTACTAGTCCATACATTAACATAGTATCGTGTACTAGTCCATACAGTAACATAGTCTCTTACTATCATACAGTAACATAGTATCTGTACTAGTCCATACAGTAACTAGTATCTGTACTATTCCCTTCTCTATGGGAAGTGTCTGGCAGTGAAGGGTTACAGTTCAGATCCTCTATGGGAAGTGTCTGGCGGTACAGGGTACAGTTGATCCTCTATGGGAAGTGTCTGGCAGTGATGGTTACAGTTCGGATCCTCTATGGGAAGTTCTGGCAGTGACAGGGTTACGTTCGGATCCTCTATGGAAGTGTCTGCAGTGACAGGGTACAGTTCGGATCCTCTATGGAGTTCGGGCATGACAGGGTTACGTTCGGATCCTCTATGGAAGTCTGCGGTGATAGGGTTACAGTTCGGACCTCTATGGGAAGTGTCTGGCAGTGATAGGGTTACAGTTCGGATCCTCTATGGAATGTCTGCGGTGATAGGGTTACAGTTCGGATCCTCTATGGGAAGTGTCTGGCGGTGATAGGGTTACAGTTCGGATCCTCTATGGGAAGTGTCTGGCAGTGATAGGGTTACAGTTCGGATCCTCTATGGGAGTGTCTGGCGTGATAGGGTTACAGTTCGGATCCTCTATGGAAGGTCTGGCGTGATAGGGTTTCCAGTTCGGATCCTCTATGGGAAGTGTCTGGCTGGTAGGGTTACTTCGGATCTCTTGGGAAGTGTCGGCGTGATAGGTTTACAGTTCGGATCTCTATGGGAATTGTCTGGCAGTGATAGGGTTACAGTTCGGATCCTCTATGGGAAGTGTCTGGCAGTGATAGGTTTCAGTTCGGATCCTCTTGGGAAGTGTCTGGCAGTGATAGGGTTACGTTCGGATCCTCTATGGGAAGTGTCTGCAGTGATAGGGTTACGTTCGGATCCTCTATGGGAAGTGTCGGCAGTGATAGGGTTACAGTTCGGATCCTCTATGGGAAGTGTCTGGCGGTGATAGGGTTACAGTTCGGATCCTCTATGAAGTGTCTGGCAGTGAAGGGTTACAGTTCGGATCCTCTAGGGAAGTGTCTGGCGGTGATAGGGTTACAGTTCGGATCCCTATGGGAAGTGTCTGGCAGTGATAGGGTTACAGTTCGGATCCTCTATGGAAGTGTCTGGCGGTGATAGGGTTCCAGTTCGGATCCTCTTGAGAAGTGTCGGCAGTGTAGGGTACAGTTCGGATCCTCTATGGGAAGTGTCTGGCAGTGATGGGTTACAGTTCGGATCCTCTATGGGAAGTGTCTGGCAGTGTGATAGGGTTACAGTTCGATCCTCTATGGGAAGTGTCTGGCGGTGATAGGGTTACAGTTCGGTCCTCTATGGAAGTGTCTGGCGGTGATAGGGTTTACAGTTCGGATCCTCTAGGGGAAGTGTCCTGGCAGTGATAGGGTTACAGTTCGGATCCTCTATGGGAAGTGTCTGGCGGTGATAGGTTCAGTTCGGATCCTCTATGGGAAGTGTCTGGCAGTGATAGGGTTACAGTTTCGGATCCTCTAGGGGAAGTTGTCTGGCAGTGATAGGGTTACAGTTCGGATCCTCTATGGGAAGTGTCTGGCAGTGATAGGGTTACAGTTCGGATCCTCTATGGGAAGTGTCTGCGGTGATAGGGTTACAGTTCGGATCCTCTATGGGAAGTGTCTGGCGGTGATAAGGGTTACAGTTCGGATCCTCTATGGAAGTGTCTGGCAGTGAAGGGTTACAGTTCGGATCCTCTATGGGAAGTTTCTGGCAGTGATAGGGTTACAGTTCGGACCCTATGGGAAGTGTCTGGCAGTGATAGGGTTCCAGTTCGGATCCTCTATGGGAAGTGTCTGGCAGTGATAGTTTACAGTTCGGATCCTCTATGGGAAGTGTCTGGCGGTGATGGTTACAGTTCGGATCCTCTATGGGAAGTGTCTGGCGGTGATAGGGTTTACAGTTCGGATCCCTATGGGAAGTGTCTGGCAGTGATAGGTTACAGTCTGATCCTCTATGGGAAGTGTCTGGCGTGTGATAGGGTTACAGTTCGGATCCTCTATGGGAAGTGTCTGGCAGTTGATAGGTTCCAGTTCGGATCCTCTATGGGAAGTGTCTGGCGTGATAGTGTTACAGTTCGGATCCTCTATGGGAATGTCTGGCGGTGATAGGGTTACAGTTCGGACCTCTATGGGAAGTGTCTGGCGTGTGATAGGGTTACAGTTCGGATCCTCTATGGGAAGTGTCTGGCGGTGATAGGGTTACAGTTCGGATCCTCTATGGGAAGTGTCTGCGGTGATAGGGGTTACAGTTCGGATCCTCTATGGGAAGAGTGTCTGGCGTGATAGGGTTACAGTTCGGATCCTCTATGGGGAGTGTCTGGCGGTGATAGGGTTACGTTCGGATCCTCTATGGGAAGTGTCTGGCGGTGAATAGGGTTACAGTTCGGATCCTCTATGGGAAGTGTCTGGCAGTGATAGGGTTACAGTTCGGATCCTCTATGGGAAGTGTCTGGCGGTGATAGGGTTACAGTTCGGATCTCTATGGGAAGTGTCTGGCAGTGATAGGGTTACAGTTCGGATCCTCTATGGGAAGTGTCTGCAGTGAAGGGTTACAGTTCGGATCCTCATGGGAAGTGTCTGGCGGTGATAGGGTTACAGTTCGATCCTCTATGGGAAGTGTCTGGCAGTGATAGGGTACAGTTCGGATCCTCTATGGGGAATTGTCTGGCGGTGATAGGGTTACAGTTCGGATCCTCTATGGGAAGTGTCGGGCGGTGTAGGGTTACAGTTCGGATCCTCTATGGGAAGTGTCTGGAGTGATAGGGTTAACAGTTCGGATCCTCTATGGAAGTGTCTGGCGGTGATAGGGTTACAGTTCGGATCCTCTATGGGAAGTGTCTGGCGGTGATAGGGTTACAGTCGGATCCTCTATGGGAAGTGTCTGGCAGTGATAGGGTTACAGTTCGGATCCTCTTGGGAAGTTTCTGGCGGTGATAGGGTTACAGTTCGGATCATCTATGGGAAGTGTCTGGCAGTGATAGGGTTCGTTCGGACCTCTATGGGAAGTGTCTGGCAGTGATAGGTTACAGTTTCGGATCCTCTATGGAATGTCTGGCAGTGATAGGGTTACAGTTCGGATCCTCTATGGGAAGTGTCTGGCAGTGATAGGGTTACAGTTCGGATCCTCTATGGAAGTGTCTGGCTTGATAGGGTTACAGTTCGGATCCTCTATGGAAGTGTCTGGCGGTGATAGGGTTACAGTTCGGATCCTCTATGGAAGTGTCTGGCAGTGATAGGGTTTACAGTTCGGATCTCTATGGGAAGTGTCTGGCAGTGTAGGGTTACAGTTCGATCCTCTATGGGAGTGTCTGGCAGTGATAGGGTTACAGTTCGGATCCTCTATGGAAGTGTCTGGCGGTGATAGGGTTACAGTTCGGATCCTCTATGGAAGTGTCTGGCAGGATAGGGTTACAGTTCGGATCCCTATGGGAAGTGTCTGGCAGTGATAGGGTTACAGTTCGATCCCTATGGAGTGTCTGGCAGTGATAGGGTTACAGTTCGGATCCTCTATGGGAAGTGTCTGGCGGTGATAGGGTTACAGTTCGGATCCTCATGGGAAGTGTCTGGCGGTGATAGGGTTACAGTTCGGATCCTCTATGGGAAGTGTCTGGCAGTGATAGGGTTACAGTTCGGATCCTCTATGGGAAGTGTCTGGCGGTGATAGGGTTACAGTTCGGATCCTCTATGGGAAGTGTCTGGCAGTGATAGGGTTACAGTTCGGATCCTCTATGGAAGTGTCTGGCAGTGATAGGGTTTACAGTTCGGATCCTCTATGGGAAGGGTCTGGCAGTGATAGGTTACAGTTCGGATCCTCTATGGGAAGTGTCTGGCGGTGATAGGGTTACAGTTCGGATCCTCTATGGAAGTGTCTGGGCGGTGATAGGGTTACAGTTCGGATCCTCTATGGGAAGTGTCTGGCAGTGATAGGGTTACAGTTCGGATCCTCTATGGGAAGTGTCTGGCAGTGATAGGGTTACAGTTCGGATCCTCTAGGGGAAGTGTCTGGCAGTGATAGGGTTACAGTTCGGATCCTCTATGGGAAGTGTCTGGCAGTGAGGGTTACAGTTCGGATCCTCTATGGGAAGTGTCTGGCGGTGATAGGTTACAGTTCGGATCCTCTATGGGAAGTGTCTGGCGGTGATAGGGTTACAGTTCGGATCCTCTATGGAATTGTTGGCAGTGATAGGTTACAGTTGGATCTCTATGGGAAGTGTCTGGCGGTGATAGGGTTACAGTTCGGATCCTCTATGGGAAGTGTTCTGGCAGTGATAGGGTTACAGTTCGTATCCTCTATGGGAAGTGTCTGGCGGTGATAGGGTTACAGTTCGGATCCTCTATGGGAAGTGTCTGCGGTGATAGGGTTACAGTTCGGATCCTCTATGGGAAGTGTCTGGCAGTGATAGGGTTACAGTTCGGTCCTCATGGGATTGTCTGGCGGTATAGGGTTACAGTTCGGATCCTCTATGGGAAGTGTCTGGGCGTGATAGGGTTACAGTTCGGATCCTCTATGGGAAGTGTCTGGCAGTGATAGGGTTACAGTTCGGATCCTCTATGGGAAGTGTCTGCGGTGAGTGGTTACGTTCGATCCTCTATGGGAAGTGTCTGGCAGTGATAGGGTTACAGTTCGGATCCTCTATGGGAAGTGTCTGGCAGTGACAGGGTTACAGTTCGGATCCTCTATGGGAAGTGTCTGGCGGTGATAGGGTTACAGTTCGGATCCTCTATGGGAAGTGTCTGGCGGTGATAGGGTTACAGTTTCGGATCCTCTATGGGAAGTGTCTGGCAGTGATAGGGTTACAGTTCGGATCCTCTTGGGAAGTGTCTGGCAGTGATAGGGTTACAGTTCGGATCCTCTATGGGAAGTGTCTGCAGTGATAGGGTTCAGTTCGGATCCTCTATGGGAATTGTCTGGCAGTGAATGGTTACAGTTCGGATCCTCTATGGGAAGGGTCTGGCGGTGATAGGGTTACAGTTCGGATCCTCTATGGAAGTGTCTGGCAGTGATAGGGTTACAGTTCGACCCTCTATGGGAAGTGTCTGGCAGTGATAGGGTTACAGTTCGGTCCTCTATGGGAATGTCTGGCGTGAAGTTACAGTTCGATCCTCTATGGAAGTGTGCTGGCAGTGATAGGTTACAGTTCGGATCCTCTATGGGAAGTGTCTGGCAGTGATAGGGTTACAGTTCGGATCCTCTATGGGAAGTTGCTGCATGATGGTTACAGTTCGGATCCTCTAGGGAAGTGTCTGGCGGTGATAGGGTTACAGTTCGGATCCTCTATGGAAGTGTCTGGCAGTGATAGGGTTACAGTTCGTATCTCTATGGGAAGTGTCCTGGCAGTGATGGGTTACGTTCGATCCTAGGGAAGTGTCTGGCAGTGATAGGTTCAGTTCGGATCCCTATGGGAAGTGTCTGGCGGTGATAGGGTTACAGTTCGGATCTCTATGGGAAGTGTCGGCATGACAGGGTTAAGTTCGGATCCTCTATGGAAGTGTCTGGCGTGATAGGGTTACAGTTCGGTCCTATGGGAGTTCGATGACAGGGTTACTGTTCTGTTTTATCCGCCCTGTGTAGATCCGGTTCCCGAGACCAGGATTCGTTTATTTCCAAGATGGTTCTTTCTGTCCTGTTTTGTTCTCTGGTACTGTTGGGCACATTGGTATCTGGGCAATACAACGCCGGTAAGTAACTGGTAGGTGGCTACCCTAGTTATCAATCTTTCCTAATGTTCCTATTGCTGGAATGTTCTCACCACTCAGCTAAATGGGGAACCTGTAAGGTAAGTGTGGGAGATGTCCTGTAGATTGCACTGCTGGATTTGACATTCTACCATCCCCCTCATTTTACAGTGTGCAATGTAATTTAAGGGCTTGTAAAGAATTTGCCCTTTAAAGGGAACTAAGCGCAGGTAGGTATAATATGGAAATATAGTTATATATGAAATTTTGATGGGGAATATGTGTAAACATATTAATGAACCTGCAGAAGATCTGGGAAGTGTAGTTCATTAACAGCTGTACACACACTGGACTGGTACGAGACGTGTTTCATTGCATTCTGGGAGAAAATAGACCAGGCACATGCTAATATTAGCATTCCAGCCATGGGGGAGGGAGAATAATAATAATAATAATAATAATGATTATACAAATAATACAAACAATAATGATGATGATGATAATGATAATAATAATAGTAACAATAATGATAATAATAATAATAATAATTAAGAAAAGGGTTTGGACCTAACAAAAGGAAATTTCCTGTGAGTGAAACAAACTAGAGTGATTGTCCTTTGCTCTAAAGGACCTCAATCTCAAGGACATAGAAAAAAAAGGACATTGAAACAAGAAGGGCAATTAAACAAGGTATGTGCGTCACTGTGTTGGTGTGGTGTATTAGAAGGGACAGTTTTGTCAGTACCATGCAATGTGCATCGTGCCACATGTATAGGAACCTGGAGCAGACGTTCCAGGGGACCTATGTCTGTATCAGGTGTGAGTGGGCTGCCCGTTAGGAAGCTGAGGGGGAGAGGGGCAGCTTGCGGATTGGCAAATCTGGGGGGACAGCAGGCACTGGTTGGGGCCAGTAATAGAGGTGGGTATCTGCCGCCATGACCCTACATGCCGAACAGTGTGTTGTCTGCCTGGTGCTAGGGTTGGACATGTGGTGGATCGTGTAGACAGATTATTGGGTGGGGCCGGTGACCCGGCGGTCTTGGTTCACATTGGTGCCAATGATAAAGTTAGAGGTGGAGGTGAGGTCCTTAAACATGATTTCCGAGAGCTAGGGGCCAAGTTAAAAGCAAGGACCTCCAGGGTAGAGATTTCAGAAATACTACCAGCCACGTGCTAGCCAGGGAGACAGCGGAGCTAGGAGCATTAATGTTGTGGTTAAGAGAGTGGTGTAAGGAAGAAGGGTTTGGGTTTATAGAGAACTGGGCAGACTTTTGCTGTCACCAACAATGACATTACCCCCTTTCCTGTTGCCTAATTCCACCCCTATTGCCTCCACTTTATCATCCATATCACCAGTTATCTCTTCTTTTAAATTTGGGTCCAATTCTTTTTTAACACATACTCCTCCCCCTTTCCTTTTTTTTCTGTCCTGCCTAAACAAGGCATATCCTTCTAAATTTACATCCCAGTCGTGAAACTGTTCAACCACGTTTCTGCTGGGATAATGTATTATCGGGTAAAGGTACTGAACAGAAGTCATAGAGTGTACCGTATATACTGGAGTATAAACTGGGATAATGTATTATCAGGTAAAGGTACTGAACAGAAGTCATAGAGTATACTGTATATACTGGGGTATAAACTGGGATAATGTATTATCAGGTAAGGTACTGAACAGAAGTCTAGAGTATAACCGTATATACTGGAGTATAAACTGGGATAATGTATTATCAGGTAAAGGTACTGAACAGAAGTCATAGAGTGTAACCGTATACGGGTGAATCGTAGGACTGACGTAACACTGGCTAGTGAACTGGAGGGTTGACACTAAGATGCGGGTGAATTGTAGGACTGACGTAACACTGACTTAGTCAGCCCTCTAGTTTAATAGCCAGTGTTAAGTCAGTCCTACGATTCACCCGCATCTTAGTGTGAGCCCTCCAGTTCCCCAGTCACTGTTAGGTCAACCTTTGCTGGTGAAGGGCTAACCTAGCAGTGGCTGGAGGGCTGACTTAACAGTGACCAGCCAGTGTCACATCAGCCCCGATGACACAGGCAGTGATGTTATTACATGTGATCAGCTTTTCTCTTGTCTGCGCAGCCCTGAGGCGCCTCCTCCACCAGAGCCCTCCTGGGATGAGAAACCGTCCAACGTCCTTCATCTTGTGGGTGAAGATTTCAGAGAAGCCATGAAGAAGAAGAAACACAGCCTGGTCATGTTCTATGCTCCATGTGAGTTTTCTCCCTCCCTCGACCTTTGATTCCAATTATTACCGTTGTACATGTCACTGCCCCCTGCTGGCCTATCTGTGAATCACATCCCTGAATAATAGTGGATGGAGGGAGATTTCTTATTAATATGTCATTTTATATTGAAACACCCCCATAGTGACATGTTGGGGGGCACAGAGTGTCCATTGATGGCAGCTCTGTAAAGCAGTGATGGTTGTATCAGAATCACTATCTCCTCTCTCTGGGGTCTTTCTAACAGTCCATCTGCCATGTCTGCCTCTTTGCCTAGTGGCTGCCAGAGATCGTGGCTGTTTCCATACGTTTCTGACACGTGTGTACGTGATTCTGATGTTTGCTGGCAAAGAGTCAGGATTTTAAATCGAGCAATGCCAGACATCCACGGCTAGAGCTAGCAAGATATTGTGTAAAGAGGGGAATAGATTCAAGGGAGAAACATATTATTCTCCCTCTTTACAAGGCACTGGTAAGGCCTCATTTGGAATATGCGGTGCAGTTTTGAAATCCCATATACAAAAGGGACATCTGGGAAATGGAAGCAGTTCAGAGAAGGGCAACTAAATTAATAAGGGGAATGGAGGGGCTTGACTATGCAGACAGATTAGACAAGTTATAACTAAATTAATAAGGGGAATGAAGGGGCTTGACTTTGCAGGCAGATTAGACAAGTTATAACTAAATTAATAAGGGGAATGGAGGGGCTTGACTTTGCAGGCAGATTAGACAAGTTATAACTAAAATAATAAAGGGAATGGAGGGGCTTGACTTTGCAGGCAGATTAGACAAGTTATAACTAAATTAATAAGGGGGTGGAGAAGTGACATTTGCGTGGGGACATGATCACTTTATACCAGTGTTTCTCAACCAGGGGTCCCTGAGAGGTTGCATGGGGGTCCTCAAGAGATTGTGACACAAATGCACCATATATATTATATATATGTTTCTATATATTTCAATGTTGTGTTTGGTGTTATTGGAGAGACAGTAACTGATAATGTTTTTACTGTATGTGAAGGTTCCCCGAGATATTAAAGGGACACTAAACCCATTTTATTAATACAGGAAATCGTTGCCTATTATTCACAGGGAGGTGAGATCACTTATTCCCACCTCCCTGTGAATACACCTACCTAGGGGCGCACCCCTCGTGGCTCCTCCCCAGCTGACAGGCGCACTGTCCCGATCGCGCTCCCATCTTTTGTATTGGCGCACATGCGCAATAGGAGCTTGGTCTCTCGGTTGTGGCAGTTTGATTTGGCTGCTTTTGCCGACCGGTCATTCAGGAGGAAAGATTGCAACACGTGTAGCCAGATTGACACTTTGACTGACTGTCTGTGGCTTTGGGCTTACGGTAATCTGTTGTCCCCATGTGTCCTTTACTGGCAGTGAGGAATATTGTGTGAATAAGAACCAATCCTGCTAGACGCATGGTCCCCTTGTTATGTTGGTAGCAGAGCAGATTGAGGTCAGACTTTGTCTAGTTTCCCAGCAGTAGATTAATCCGGATCAGCACTGACCCCCCCCCCATTAAATCTCCGACCTGTTCCCAGGCGAGGTTTAATATCGGCTCCGGCGGGTGTTTCTGGACCGTTAAACTGATCTTTTAAATTGGCTTAACCGATTGGGACCAGCCTCTATTTGGTAGATCTCCCTGGTTTTGGTTAAACCGGAAACCAAGTTTGTGCCTGGGGAAGACAATTTATTTTCTAATAGAGATGTCTGGGCTGTTGGCTCCTTAGTCCTGCTCTGCTCGTGCTTCCTGTCTGGTACCTTGTTTGACACCCTCTCTATAAAGAGATTTTATTAATCTAGCACCGTCACATCCAGAGATTCCATCTTCATTAACTAACCTGCTCGTGTTTATCCCAGAGATCTGAGGGTCTCCCGCAGATTCCTTGACAATAACTTCCCCTTAGGGGGTGGAACGTAACTGCAAAAGGTATTTTCTTGATGGAGACAAATTTCCGCCCGTTGGATGCGAAGCCCTTTAATCCGAGGGAGATTAGAGGATTTGTAATTAAGTTCGGTGGCGTTGTTTTTCCTTAATCCACATAATTCT
This sequence comes from Hymenochirus boettgeri, assembly GCA_019447015.1. Classification (NCBI taxonomy): domain Eukaryota; kingdom Metazoa; phylum Chordata; class Amphibia; order Anura; family Pipidae; genus Hymenochirus; species Hymenochirus boettgeri. The sequence continues at coordinate 162,070,626 of CM033477.1, read as the reverse complement.
AAAATCCATCTCACTCATTTATTGTCGAACTCCCTGGAACTGTTCCTGGCGTCTGCGTTAACCGGGGAGAGCGCTGTTTGTTTTATAATCTAATTTGCCTTTGATCGAGTCATTAATAATGTTGCTGCGTTTTCAATTTCCAGAAACAGTATCGGTTAATATATATTTATTTATTGGGCTTTCAGTTGGGTTATAAATCTTCATATTCAGCTCCGCGTTTAACTCTCCGTGTGACGGGGAAGGGTTTAGATGATGTACACACTAACGGTAAAGGAACACGTCTCTCCGATCCGACCGTGTGTACTTAGCTTTAGGAAGTGACTTGTCAATTGAAGGAATAATCTGTATTTAAACTATTGAACGCCCCATTCCATGTCATGTATGTAATATTGATAGGCCTTCAAAGTTTGCAAATTGAGAGGGAATGTTGCTTTAAGAGGGCAAACGTGCTTCTAAAGGTTCGTACCAAACGGCCGTTCATTCGGGGACTGTTGCCTGATCCGCCGGGCGTTTTGGGCGCTAAAGTGCCCATATACGGGCTGATTATCAGCCATTTGTACACATCGTGCGTCCTGGGTTGGCACCCATGATTGCACATGTGTACGAATCTTAACTCAGATAATCGGATAAATTGAAGAGGTCAGTCACTCAGATTTGACACTAAAGCTAGATACACACCATACAATAATTCGTCCCGACCAACCGACATTTCAGTGTTTCGGATGGTCATACTGGTTACTTTTGGCGGCCACGACCGACCACTTGTTCGTCTAAATCAGACGAACGCGCAATCGGACAGGTCGGGAAACCACAGCCGAACGCTCGGTTGTGGTTACTGTCGGACGTGGCTGCTTTTGCCATGACTGAGAGTCTTTCCTCCTGGCTGACCAGTCGAATGTCTCGAACAGTCAGCCAGGGGGAAAAGTTGTATGGTGTTTACCAGCCTTAAGAACATTACTGATACATGTTATAAAGGTGCCAACATTTTAACTCGTGGAATAGCAATACCGTGCCTTTAGGAATTCAGACCTGAAGCAATGGAACATTTTCTGATTGGCTACTTGCTCTTGCAGTGTAAGCATGCTGTTATTTGACTGGCTACAGTCATCTTTAAAAGAACAGCACACAAAGTGTATAGGGAGAATGTTTGTAACTCCCTACGATCACGGCGACTTTATTACAGGGACCGATCCCGACCAAGGGAAATTTTCTTTCTGGAAAGACCGATGCCAATGCTGGGTGTTCTTGGCCTCGGAAACAGTAGTTTCCCGTTTACACGCATTACCGATTAAATGTGTGATGTGTGTACACCGTTAAGGAACATAAAGCCAGGGATGAAATCGCTGTATAGAAAGTGATCATTCATCCTCCTTATTGGATATACACGGAGAGGCTGCATTGCAGTTTATTATTAACATCCCAGCTCTTCCTATAGTAAACATTGTATGTTCCATGAATTGAATGTTTGAATTCTGCTGCTTGAGTTTCCCCTTTGTTCCCTGATACCTCTCCAATTAGCGACTGAGAGTCCTGTGTTCGCTGAAGGGCCGTTAGCGATGTAATTACATTTAATTGTTTGTGACACGGAAGGATCCATCTCCTCTATGAATTATGGCAGTTCCTAATCCACACTGAAGTCTTCACAGCGGTGGCCTCTCTTTAAGCGAAAAGGCCTGTTTTTTTTCCGTTGCACTGATATTGTCTGACACCTGGTCTGGTCTCCCGTGGCGCAGACCGTACGGTGACAGATTGAAATGTTTTGTCACGCAAGGCAGGACGTACCGATTGCCACAGTGTTAACCCTTTCTGACTTCCTCCATCTTTAAAAATTGAGGCTTCACTGTGTGGAAAAAAAACGCACCCAGAGCGCAGATCGCTTAACCGTGTAATAATATGGCAATGCTGTGATATGGGAACACAGTGCGAAATCCCAACTAGAATTCTTACCCTCAGACTGATAAGTACCCATCACAGGCAAATCAACCGTAACTCTGCGTTATTTTCACCGTAAGTCACCAGCGCGTATTAAGTAAACGGAAAGGCTACTGCGCGCAATGGAGAAGTAGAATTCTTTGTTAACTTTTATCCTCGTTATCTTGCGTTTTAATGTTGATTACTAAATGAGAAATCCAAAGAAACATTGTTGGTAGACTAGTCTATGGCCAATATTAAAGTTTAAACCAATCGGTTACGTTAAAACATACCCCCAATTAAAGGGCAAGTAACGCTTGCAGTCTTTTTTTTAAAATGATCCTGAATCACATCCTGTTTGAACTAATATTGCGGATAATGTGTAAACTTTCTGCTTCCTGTAGCATGGGATAACATGACTTTTTGCTTCTCTCCTGTCCCAGGGCAAGGAGCAGGCTCACTTAAGACTTAATACTGGTAAAGGCAGGAAGTACCTGCACAGATGAGAGGGGGGACCTATTATTGCAGGTAGAGGCTGCTCACATGGCTATAAGCTGCTGAAAGCAGGAAGTGTTCAGGAAGTTATATTGCAAAACCTTTCAAGTAATATAATTTCTTACAAGTTTACTCAGTGATGTAATCCAGGTTTAATTTTAAAGGTAGGACACAAGGGATTATATTTGCTTTGAGACCAGAGTTGCTATTTAAGGAAAGAGAGAATCTGCTGCAATGGGATTGCACAAAGGGATATTTTGTTCTGAGCGTTCGCTACGAGCCCGGCAGATCGACGAACGACCCCCGACCTAACGCATACACGGACTATTCTAGGCCGAAACGGACATTCATGGCGTGTAACCGTCGGAGTGGTGGCTCGTGCGCATATTGAGCATGTGTACGAACCTTTTAGGTATCTTCCCCTTTAATGTGCATGTTGATAGGGACACTGTGTTAATCAAGATTATCCCAGATTGTGATGTTTGGGAAACTTATCAGTATGGCAGCTCTTTTGGAAGAAAGGATTGATAAGGCCCACAAGCCTTTCTTTTCACTAAATTGACGAGATCTCAAGCACGAGATAAAAAGATTAAAGGGGAAAAAAGGAACAAAGGCAGAGATAGACAATGTGAAATCTATAGGCAAATTAAAAACCGCATTGTAGTTCCAGACATCAATACAGAAGAAGCAGCTTATTAATATTCTGTATCTCAATGTCGTAACCTTGTCAGAATGGACATGGGAGGATTGACATCACACAGTATCTCGTTATAAAGTTATAAAGTGCTACATTGTGTAATGAGAATGGAATTTAGCTTTTAGTGAACATATAAACCAGTTTGTGAATTACGTATGATAATATACAAGTAAATTAATATAACCCCCTGGAATTGGATCTGTAAAGCTGGGTACACACCAGAAGATATTTTCGTCTGACCAACCGATTCATGGCACTCTCGGTCGGCCGAAAATATCTCCTGGTGTGGGGCGGCCGGCTGTGACCGGCCTCATTCGTCTGGATCTGACGTGTCAGAAAATCCTGATCGATTGTGCAGTTCCATATGGGGCCGCATGGTCAATCATTTGCAAATTCGTCCGCGGCCGAATTTGCCGCGACCAACGGACATTTTGTCCCAGGTGAGTGTTCGCTCGGGACAAATACTCCCTCCATGTGTACCCAGCCCAAGGCTGGGTACTGACAATCAGATTTTTCGGCCAAACCAACCGTTATTTTTGCCGCCAACCGATGTCTGTTGCCCGTTCACCTGGATTTGGCGAACAGGTATGTCCGTAAATGACCGTCTTCTCCTATGGACCGCCTGATCAGTAGCATCGAACAGCCAGCCACAGCTACTTTCACCGCCACCGACAGTGATTCATCCCACCAGCTAGTGGCAAACGGTCGGTCGGCACGAGAAAAAAGGCCTGTCACACACAGACCAATTTTGTTTACATAACGATATCCCAATAAGTAGCCTGGTGGTTGACAATTACATTGGTAGAACAGTTTTAAGCTGGGTACACACCAGCAGAAATCTTTCGGCCAACCGACCGATTCACGGCACGGTCGGTCGGACTAAAATATCTGATGGTGTGAGGCGGCCGGCCGCGACCAACCTTGATCGTCCGGATCGGATACGTCGGTAAATCACAATCAATTGGTCCCACAGGGAACCGCACAATTGATTGTACGAACTGCCGGTTGTGGCAACCGGCAGACATTTCTCTCGGCCTAGCGCTGGCTTGTACCGAGCGCTCAGTCGGTACAAATAGTCCCTTCGTGTGTACCCAGCCTTATTGTTTGAATACCCACTATTGGTCAGCTGCTGGTGTCACCACTAATGGGATCAAAATGATGGGACCAGCAATCAACCAATCAGACCAGAGATCAGTTGGTTCCATCATTTTGTCCCAGTATTAATGTGCAGTTTATACGTGTTGCTGGATCATCTTTAGATGGTTTAATTTCATTTGTTTTATAACTTATTTAAAGGGAAAGTTCAGTGGAAAATATTAATTTTAAAATTCTTTGTTTATATTGTACATACCTAGTTAATTCTACTTATTCTATTCCATTTTGAAAAATTAGATAAATATATTCCTTGCTATTCTCTGCTGTTGACATTAGTGAGCTGACATTTCTGGTTCCCAGAATTCACACCACCTTGGAATGTTCCTAACAGTATTCTCTACTGATTGACTGTTGGATGGGTCACACATGCTCAGATCTCCATTGAGCAACTGAATCAACCCAGGCGCTGGGTCAAGGGCAAAACCATAAAGGTTTCTATTAGGGGTCCTGCTAACAGGAATCAGTATTTCGGTTGCATTTATTTATACACAGACACAAATTGCTGAATGGGCAGGTTAAGGTCATTGGGATGGAAAAATACTGCTCTTTATTCTTAAGTCTATGTATTTGCACTGAACTTCCCCTTTAAGAAATATGATCTACCCTCTCGGTTAATGGTAATTCCCTTGTTCTCCACAGGGTGTCCCCACTGTAAGAGTTCAATCTCTGATTTCACAACAGCTGCTGATGCCTTTAAGGAAGATCGAAAGGTGAGTGTAACTAGTGATGCCTGTGGCCCTCCTGTCCCTAGGGCTGAGCGACATATATTTCCATCATCACCAATAGAAACTATAAAATACTCAAACCAAAACGTATCGGGTACAGTTGGTGGAAATAACCAGTGCAGTACCTACCTGTGCTGTTAAATGGGAATGTGAAGGCAGTTGGATGGTTCTAAAGCTCCCTCTAGTGTCGGCAGAAAATATCACAGCCTCATGCTATAGAATGACATTGCCCAACTAATCCAAGAAATAAGGAGAGATCCTTCCTTTAATTTAGCTGTTTTGTAAGGAACACAGCATTCTGGGAGTTGTAGTTTAACATCCCACTGTACCTACTGGATTGTACATGTTAGTGTTTGCTGGGTCTCTCACTGTTCTGCATTGACTGTTTGTAGAATCACATTAACACTGTTTTAACAGAAAAGGTTACCGGCTATTAAAGGACAACTCCACCCTCATAAGAACATAGTAACATACATAGTAATTAAGGTTGAATAAAGACATTCGTCCATCAAGTCCAACCTATTCCCCTTTTTTTTTTAACCCTACCTACAGTTGATCCAGAGGAAGGCAAAAAAAACAGCTAAAAAGGGGGGAAAATTCCTTCCTGACTCCAAAGGCAATCGAAAGTATCCCTGGATCAACCAGATCTATATGCATTAATTCCAGTAATTCTCAATATTATATAGTATCCCTGTACCAACCAGAACTACAGTATATGCATTAATACCAGTAATTCTCAATATTATATAGTATCCCCGTACCAACCAAACTACAGTATATGCATTAATACCAGTAATTCTCAATATTATATAGTATCCCTGTACCAACCGAACTACAGTAATGTATTAATACCAGTAATTCTCAATATTATATAGTATCTCCATACCAACCAGAACTACAGTATATGTATTATACCAGTTAATTCTCAATATTATATAGTATCCCTGTACCAACCGAACTACAGTATATGTATTAATACAGATATTCTCAATATTATATAGTATCCTGTACCAACCAGATCTACAGTATATGTATTAATACCATAATTCTCAATATTATATAGTATCTCCATACCACCCAGAACTACAGTTATGTATTAATTCAGTAATTCTCAATATTATATAGTATCTCTGTACCAACCAGAACTACGTATATGTATAATACCAGTAATTCTCATTATATAGTATCTCTGTACCAACCAGAACACAGTATATGTATTATTCCAGTAATTCTCAATATTAATAGTATCTCTGTACCAACCAGAACTACAGTATTTGTATTAATACCAGTAATTCTCAATATTATATAGTATCTCCATACCAACCAGAACTACAGTATATGTATTAATACCAGTAATTCTCAATATATATAGTATCCCTGTACCAACCCGAACTACAGTATATGTATTAATACCAGTAATTCTCAATATTATATAGTATCCCTGTACCAACCAGAACTACCAGTATATGTATTAATACCAGTAATTCTCATATTTATATAGTACCCTGTACCAACCCGAACTACAGTATATGTATTAATACCAGTAATTCTCAATATATATATAGTATCCCTGTACCAACCAGACTACAGTATATGTATAATACCAGTAATTCTCAATATTATATAGTATCCCCGTACCAACCAGAACTACAGTATATGATTAATACCAGTAATTCTCAATATTATATAGAATCCCGTACCACCAAACTACAGTATATGTATTAATACCAGTAATTCTCAATATTATATAGTATCCCTGTACCAACCAGATCTACAGTATATCTTATAATCCAGTAATTCTCAATATTATATAGTATCCCTGTACCAACCAGAACTACATATATGATTAATACCAGTAATTCTCAATATTATATAGTATCCCCGTACCAACCAGAACTACAGTATATGATTAATACCAGTAATTCCAATATTATATAATATCCCTGTACCAACCAGAACTACAGTATATGTATTAATACCAGTAATTCTCATATATATAGTATCTCCATACCAACCAGAACTACAGTATATGTATTAATACCAGTAATTCTCAATATTATATAGTATCCCTTACCAACCGAACTACAGTATATGTATTATACCAGTAATTCTCAATATATATAGTATCCCTGTACCAACCAGACTACAGTATATGTTTAATACCAGTATTCTCAATATTTATAGTATCTCCTAGTCCAACCAGAACTACAGTATATGTATTAATCCAGTAATCTCAATATTATAGTATCTCTGTACCAACCAGAACTACAGTATATGTATTAATACCAGTAATTCTCATTATAGTATCTCTGTACCAACCGAACTACAGTATATGTATTAATCCAGTAATTCTCAATATTATAGTATCTCGTACCAACCAGAACTACAGTATATGTATTAATACCAGTAATTCTCAATATTATATGTATCCTAACCAACCAGAACTACAGTATATGTATTAATACCAGTAATTCTCAATATTATATAGTATCCCGTACCAACACAACTACAGTATATGTATTAATACCAGTAATTCTCAATATTATATAGTATCCCTGTACCAACCAGAACTAAGTATATGATTAATACCAGTAATTCTCAAATTATATAGTATCCCGTACCAACCGAACTACAGTATATGTATTAATACCAGTAATTCTCAATATTATATAGTATCCCTGTACCAACCAGAACTACAGTATATGTATTAATACCAGTAATCTCAATATTATATGTATCCCCGTTACCAACCAACTACAGTATATGATTAATACCAGTAATTCTCAATATTATATAGTATCCCCGTACCAACCAGAACTACAGTATATGTATTATACCAGTAATTCTCAATATTATATAGTATCCCTGTACCAACCAGAACTACAGTTATATGCATTAATACCAGTAATTCTAATATTATATAGTATCCCCTACCAACCAACTACAGTATATGTTAATACCAGTAATTCTCATATTATATAGATCCCGTACCAACGAACTACAGTATATGCATTATTACCAGTATTCTCAATATTATATGTATCCCCGTACCAACCAGAACTACAGTTATATGTATTAATACCAGTAATTCTCAATATTATATAGTATCCCTGTACCAACAGAACTACAGTATAGTATTAATACCAGTAATTCTCAATATTATATAGTATCCCCGTCCAACCAGAACTACAGTATATGTATTAATACCAGTATTCTCATATTATATAGTATCCCCTACCAACCAGAACTACAGTATATGTATTAATACCAGTAATTCTCAATATATATCGTATCCCTGTACCAAAAAAAAATTTTTTTTTCAAAAAAAAACTACAGTATATGTATTAATACCAGTAATTCTCAATATTATATCGTATCCCTGTACCAATCAGAACTACAGTATATGTATTAATACCAGTAATTCTCAATATTATATAGTATTCCCGTACCAACCAGAACTACAGTATATTTATTAATACCAGTAATTCTCAATATTATATAGTATCCCCGTACCAACCAGAACTACAGTATATGTATTAATACCAGTAATTCTCAATATTATATAGTATTCCTGTACCAACCAGAACTACAGTATATGTATTAATACCAGTAATTCTCAATGTTTTTTAGTTTTAGAAACTTATCCAGGCCTTTTTTAAAGTTATTCAATGAACTTGCCATTACCACCTCTGCTGGAAGACAGTTCCACAGTGTCACCGTTCTCACTGTAAAGAAACCTCTCCTAACTTGAAGATGAAACTTCTTTTCTTCCAACCTTAAAGGATGTCCACGTGTCCTCTGATATGACCTATTAGTGAACAATGCACCAGAGAGTTCACTGTATGGCCCATTAATATATTTGTATAAGGTTATCATGTCCCCACGCAAACGTCGCTTCTCCAATATAAACAGCCCTAACTTGTCTAATCTGCCTGCATATTCAAGCCCCTCCATTCCCCTTATTAATTTAGTTGCCCTTCTCTGAACTGCTTCCATTTCCAAGATGTCCCTTTTGTATATGGGATTCCAAAACTGCACTGCATATTCCAAATGAAGGCCTTACCAGTGCCTTGTAAAGAGGGAGAATAATATTTTTCTCCCTTGAATCTATTCCCCTCTTTATACAAGACAATATCTTGCTAGCTCTAGCTGTTGCTACCTGGCATTGTTTGCTATAGCTAAGTCGGTTATCTACCAGAACCCCCAAATCTTTTTCCATTACAGATGCACTTAACACAGAGTTATTTATGGTGTAGGGGGCACAGGGATTATTAAATCCCAAATGCATCACCTTACATTTATCTACATTGAATCCCATCTGCCATTCTGCTGCCCATTGTGATAATCTATCTAGGTCTGCTTGCAGCACTTGCACATCATTGGAAGTTTCCAAAGCTCTGCATAGTTTAGTGTCATCAGCAAACACAGAGACCTTGCTCTCAATGCCCCCTTCTAAGTCATTTATAAACAGATTAAACAGATGTGGCCCCAGTACAGAACCCTGAGGGGCCCCACTTAGAACTTTACCAACATAGATGTAGCTCCATTAACCACCACTCTCTGTTTGCGATCCAATAACCACTTCTCTATCCATGAACAAATGTTTTCTTCAAAGCCAACAGTCCTCAGTTTATACATTAGTCGCCTATGTGGCACAGTATCAAAAGCTTTTGCAAAATCCAAATATACCACATCCACTGCTGTGCCAGAGTCCAACTTCTTACTCACTTCTTCATAAAAACCAATTAAATTTGTCTGGCATGATCTATTTCCCATAAATCCATGCTGACTACTACTAATAAGATGATCTCTGGAGACAAAGTCAAGGATATGATCCTGTAACAAAGTTTCCATCACCTTCCCTACCACTGATGTTAGGCTTACAGGTCTATAGTTACCAGGCTGTGAACGACTACCTTTTTTGAATATTGGTATTACATTGGCTTTTTTCCAATCCAGCGGCACATCCCCAGACCAAAGCGAATCTGAAAAGATGAGAAGCCGTGGTCTAGATAGAACTGAACTAAGCTCCTTTAAAATCCTAGGATGCAATCCATCTGGTCCTGGCGCTTTATTGATATTAACTTTGTCCAATTGTTTCCGTACCATATCCTCTGTTATCCAATGTGAAAACTCTTCATTTCCTCCCTGCACATTGTTACAATCCCTACTGTAAGGATTCTCAACAGTAAAAACCGATGTAAAAAACGGTTTAGCAGATTAGCCTTTTCGGCATCCTCTACAACCACCTCAGCTCCATTATTTAATGGTCCCACATTCTCAGTCCTCATCTTTTTACCATTTATATACTTAAAAAACATCTTGGGGTTGGACTTGCTTTGTTCAGCAATCCGTATTTCATTTTCTATTTTAGCTAGTTTAATTGCTTTCTTGCACTCTTTATTACAACTTTTATATTTCCTGTAAGCCTGTTCTGTGCCTTCTGCTTTCAAAATTTTAAAAGCCCTTTTCTTTTTTTCCATTTCCCTTTTTACCTGAGCATTAAGCCATGCAGGAGTGGACCTAATTTTTTTACACTTGTTTCCTAAAGGTACCGATTTGGAAATGTTATAGTTTAATATCCCTTTAAAAGTGGTCCACATCTGCTCAGTATCTTTACCTAGAAACAGTTCCCCCCAGTCTATGAGCAGGAGCGATTCCTTTAACAGCATAAAATTAGCTTTCCTAAAGTTAAAAGTTTTTGTTAAGCCAGTGCACTTTAGTTTTTTGCATCATTTTGATTATACCAGTGGAGATTCGGTTGAATTGTCTGTAGTGTGTGCATCCAGCTCATTCACGGAGCTTTAATGAAGTCTGTAGATTTCTTCTGATTCTGGAGTTTAAATAAATCCAAAATAAGAAAGGTCCCTCCTTAGTAATGATACAAACTCGATGGATGTCCCAGTAAATAAACATTTCTGTTTTGATCTCCCATCAATATAGGACCAACCAGCTCTGTCTCGTTCTCCTTTGTGATGTTACTGTCGTTAAACAAAGATTTGTGTCACCAACAGAAATAACTAAACTATTTATAGTCTATAGTAGGGCCCCCGGTTATGGTTTACGAAAGAAAGGCTGTGGGGCCCTCAGGCAAAACTACAGTTATAAACGGCCCTACTGATAAAACCAAAATGTAACCACAGAGAAAACAAATAATACACAACTCATGGCCCTACACAGTAACATAGTATCTGTACTAGTCCATACAGTAACATAGTATCGGGGGGGGAGGGAACGTTTAACTACACAGGGTAGATAGAGAAGTTAGGGATCAGGGGGCTATTAACACACGGAGGGAGGAGAAGGGGAGGGGGGAGCATAGAGGATAAGGAGGCATGTACGACCATGTATGGAAGTAAATCAATTGATAATCTAAAATGTATGTTTACAAATGCAAGGAGTCTGGCTGGAAAAAACGGCGAACTTGAAATAATAGCGTTAAAGGAAAGGTATGATTACTTGGTATGCAGAATCATGGCTTAATGATTCACACGCACTGCAGTAAATATGAAGGGTACTCCTTATTTAGACATGACCGAGTTAATAAGAAAGGAGGAGGAGTATGTATGTATGTTAAACAGGAATTGAAGCCAAATTTAAAAGATGGAATAGATGGGGGAGCAAACGATGCGGCAGAACAATATGGGTAAGCTTTGTACAGGAGCAAGAAGTAGGTAAATAATTGTTGGAGTGTGTATAAGCCGCCAAATGCCAGGGAAGAGTGGAAATGAATCTCCATAGGCAGTTGGCGAAGGCTGCTGGTATGGGGCATGTTCTGGTTATGGGGGATTTTACTACCCTGAAATAGATTGGAGTAATGGAACTGCCGCAACCTCAAAAGGTATAAAGTTCTTAAATTTCCTATATGAGCATTTTCTTTCACAGATGGTAGAAGTTCCACTAGAAAGAATGCGTTGTTGGATCTGGTGATATCTAATACCCAGAGCTCATTTTGGAGATGAAGGTAATGAAGCTTAGGGAATAGTGACCATGATATAGTGTCATTTAATATGGTTGCAGAAAACTAAGTGCACTGGCTTAACAAAAACTTTTAACTTTAGGAAAGCTAATTTTATGCTTTTAAAGGAATCGCTCCTGCTCATAGACTGGGGGGAACTGTTTCTAGGTAAAGATACTGAGCAGATGTGGACCACTTTTAGGGATATTAAACTATAACATTTCCAATCGGTACCTTTAGGAAACAAGTGTAAAAAAATTAGGTCCACTCCTGCATGGCTTAATGCTCAGGTAAAAGGGAAATGGAAAAAAGAAAAGGGCTTTTAAAATTTTGAAAGCAGAAGGCACAGAACCTTACAGGATTATAAAAGTTGTAATAAAGAGTGCAAGAAAGCAATTAAACTAGCTAAAATAGAAAATGAAAACACGGATTGCGAACAAAGCAAGTCCAACCCCAAGATGTTTTTTAAGTATATAATGTGTAAAAAAATGAGGACTGAGAATGTGGGACCATTAAATAATGGAGCTGAGGTGGTTGTAGAGGATGCCGAAAAGGCTAATCTGCTAAACCGTTTTTTTACATCGGTTTTTACTGTTGAGAATCCTTACAGTAGGGATGGTAACAATGTGCAGGGAGGAAATGAAGAGTTTTCACATTGGATAACAGAGGATATGGTACGGAACAATTGACAAAGTTAATATCAATAAAGCGCCAGGACCAGATGGATTCATCCTAGGATTTTAAAGAGCTTATTTCAGTTTCTAGAAGACCACGTGTCTCATCTTTTCAGATTCGCTTTGTCTGGGGATGTGCCCTGGATTGGAAAAAAGCCAATGTAATACCAATATTCAAAAGTAGTCGTTCACAGCCTGGTAACTATAGACCTGTAAGCCTAACATCAGTGGTAGGAAGGTGATGGAAACTTTGTTACAGGGATCATATCCTTGACTTTGTCTCCAGAGATCATCTTATTAGTAGTAGTCAGCATGGATTTATGGAAATAGATCATGCCAGACAAATTTAATTGGTTTTTGAAGAAGTGAGTAAGAAGTTAGATTCAGGCACACTGTGGATGTGGTATATTTGATTTTGCAAAGCTTTGATACTGTGCCACATAGGCGACTAATGTATAAACTGAGGACTGTTGGCCTTGAAGAAAACATTTGTTCATGGATAGAGAATGGTTATTGGACCGCAAACAGAGAGTGGTGGTTAATGGAGCTACATCTATTGTGGTAAAGTTCTAAGGGGTCCTCAGGGTTCTGTACTGGGGCCCGCTCGTTAATCTGTTTATAAATGACTAGAAGGGGGCATTGAGAGCAAGGTCTCTGTGTTTGCTGATGACACTAATAATGCAGAGCTTTGGAAACTTCCAATGATGTGCAAGTGCTGCAGCAGACCTAGATAGATTATCAAAATGGGCAGCAGAATGGCAGATGAATTCAATGTTGATAAATGTAAGTGATGCATTTGGGATTTAATAATCCCTGTGCCTCTACACCATAAATAACTCTGTGTTAGGTGCTCTGAAATGGAAAAAGATTTGGGGGTTCTGGTAGATATACAACTTAGCTTAGCAAACAATGCCAGGTAGCAACAGCTAGAGCTAGCAGATATTGTCTTGTATAAAGAGGGGAATAGATTCAAGAGAGAAAAATATTATTCTCCCTCTTTACAAGGCACTGGTAAGGCCCATTTGGAATATGCGGTGCAGTTTTGGAATCCCATATACAAAAGGGACATCTTGGAAATGGAGGCAGTTCAGAGAAGGGCAACTAAATTAATAAGGGGAATGGAGGGGCTTGAATATGCAGGCAGATTAGACAAGTTAGGGCTGTTTAATTGGAGAAGCGCGTTTGCGTGGGGATATGTAAACCTTATACAATATATTAATGGGCCATACAATGAACTCTCTGGTGCATGTTCACTAATAGGTCATATCAGAGACACGTGGACATCCTTTAAGGTTGGAAGAAAGAAGTTTCATCTTCAAGTTAGGAGAGTTTTCTTTACAGTGGAGAACGGTGACACTGTGGAACTGTCTTCCAGCAGAGGTGGTAATGGCAAGTTCAATAGCTTTAAAAAGGCCTGGATGTTTCTAAAACTAAAAAATAATGAGAATTACTGGTATTAATGCATATAGATCTGGTTGATCCAGGGATACTTTCCGATTGCCTTTTGGAGTCAGGAAGGAATTTTCCCCCCTTTTTTAGCTGGGGTTTTTTGCCTTCCTCTGGATAAACTGTTAGGTAGGGTTAAAAAAAAAAAAAAAAAAAAAAAAAAAAAGTGAATAGGTTGGCTTGATGGACGAATGTCTTTATTCAACCTTAATTACTATGTATGTTACTATGTTCTTATGAGGGTGGAGTTGTCCTTTAATAGCCGGTAACCTTTTCTGTTAAAACAGTGTTAATGTGATTCTACAAACAGTCAATGCAGAACAGTGAAGACCAGCAAACACTAACATGTCAATCCGTAGGTACAGTGGGATGTTAAACTACAACTCCCAGAATGCTGTGTTCCTTACAAAACAGCTAAATTAAAGGAAGGATCTCTCCTATTTCTTGATTATTTGGGCAATGTCATTCTATAGCAGGAGGCTGTGATATTTTCTGCCGACACTAGAGGGAGCTTTAGAACCATCCAACTGCCTTCACATTCCCTTTAACAGCACAGGTAGGTACTGCACTGGTTATTTCCCCAACTGTACCCGATACGTTTTGGTTTGAGTATTTTATAGTTTCTATGGTGATGATGGAAATATATGTCGCTCAGCCCTAGGACAGGAGGGCCACAGGCATCACATAGTTACATCCCCTTTCGATCTTCCTTAAAGGCATCAGCAGCTGTTGTGAAATCAGAGATTGAACTCTTCAGTGGGGACCCCTGTGGAGAACAAGGGAATTACCATTAACCGAGAGGGTAGATCATATTTCTTAAAGGGAGTTCAGTGCAAATACATGACTTAAGAATAAGAGCAGTATTTCCATCCCAATGACCTAACCTGCCCATTCAGCAATTTTGTCTGTGTAAAATAAATGCAACCGAAATACTGATTCCTGTTAGCAGGACCCCTAATAGAAACCTTATGGTTTTGCCCTTGACCCAGCGCCTGGTTGATTCAGTTGCTCAATGGAGATCTGAGCATGTGTGACCCATCCAACAGTCAATCAGTAGAGAATACTGTTAGGAACATTCCAAGGTGGTGTGAATTCTGGGAACCAGAAATGTCAGCTCACTAATGTCAACAGCAGAGAATAGCAAGGAATATATTTATCTAATTTTTCAAAATGGAATAGAATAAGTAGAATTAACTAGGTATGTACAATATAAACAAAGAATTTTAAAATTAATATTTCCCACTGAACTTTCCCTTTAAATAGTTATAAAACAAATGAAATTAAACCATCTAAAGATGATCCGCAACACGTATAAACTGCACATTAATACTGGGACAAAATGATGGAACCAACTGATCTCTGGTCTGATGGTTGATTGCTGGTCCCATCATTTTGATCCCATTAGTGGTGACACCAGCAGCTGACCAATAGTGGGTATTCAAACAATAAGGCTGGGTACACACGAAGGGACTATTGTACCGACTGAGCGCTCGGTACAAGCCAGCGCTAGGCCGAGAGAAATGTCTGCCGGTTGCCACAACCGCAGTTCGTACAATCAATTTGCGGTTCCCTGTGGGACCAATTGATTGTGATTTACCGACGTATCCGATCCGGACGATCAAGGTTGGTCGCGGCCGGCCGCCTCACACCATCAGATATTTTAGTCCGACCGACCGTGCCGTGAATCGTCGGTTGGCCGAAAGATTTTGCTGGTGTGTACCCAGCTTAAAACTGTTCTACCAATGTAATTGTCAACCACCAGGCTACTTATTGGATATCGTTTGTAAACAAAATTGGTCTGTGTGTGACAGGCCTTTTTTCTCGTGCGCGACCGACCGTTTGCCACTAGCTGGGTGGATGTGTCTGAATCTGTCGTGGCGGTGAAAGTAGCTGTGGCTGGCTGTTCGATGCTCTGATCGGAGGCGGTCCATAGGAGAAGACGGTCATTTACGGACATACCTGTTCGCCAATCCAGGTGAACGGGCAACGACATCGGTTGGCGGCAAAAATAACGGTTGGTTTGGCCGAAAAATCTGATTGTCAGTACCCAGCCTTGGGCTGGGTACACATGGAGGGAGTATTTGTCCCGAGCGAACACTCACCTGGGACAAAATGTCCGTTGGTCGCGGCAAATTCGGCCGCGGACGAATTTGCAAATGATGACCATGCGGCCCCATGGAACGCACAATCGATCAGGATTTCTGACACGTCAGATCCAGACGAATGAGGCCGGTCACAGCCGGCCGCCCCACACCAGGAGATATTTTCGGCCGACCGAGAGTGCCATGAATCGGTTGGTCAGACGAAAATATCTTCGGTGTGTACCCGCTTTACAGATCCATTCCAGGGGGTTATATTAATTTACTTGTATATTATCATACGTAATTCACAACTGGTTTATATGTTCACTAAAAGCTAAATTCCATTCTCATTACACAATGTAGCACTTTATAACTTTAAACGAGATACTGTGTGATGTCAATCCTCCCATGTCCATTCTGACAAGGTTACGACATTGAGATACAGAATATTTAAGCTGCTTCTTCTGTATTGATGTCTGGAACTACAATGCGGTTTTTAATTGCCTATAGATTTCACATTGTCTATCTCTGCCTTTGTTCCTTTTTCTCCCTTTAATCTTTTTATCTCGTGCTTGAGATCTCGTCAATTTAGTGAAAAGAAAGGCTTGTGGGCCTTATCAATCCTTTCTTCCAAAAGAGCTGCCATACTGATAAAGTTTCCCAAACATCACAATCTGGGATAATCTTGATTAACACAGTGTCCCTATCAACATGCACATTAAAGGGGAAGATACCTAAAGGTTCGTACACATGCTCAATATGCGCACGAGCCACCACTCCGACGGTTACACAGCCATGAATGTCCGTTTCGGCCTAGAATAGTCCGTGTATGCGTTAGGTCGGGGTCGTTCGTCGATCTGCCGGGCTCGTAGCGAACGCTCAGAACAAAATATCCCTTTGTGCAATCCCATTGCAGCAGATTCTCTCTTTCCTTAAATAGCAACTCTGGTTCAAAGCAAATATAATCCCTGTGTCCTACCTTTAAAATTAAACCTGATTACATCACTGAGTAAACTTGTAAGAAATTATATTACTTGAAAGGTTTTGCAATATAACTTCCTGAACACTTCCTGCTTTCACGCAGCTTATAGCCATGTGAGCAGCCTCTACCTGCAATAATAGGTCCCCCCTCTCATCTGTGCAGGTACTTCCTGCCTTTACCAGTATTAAGTCTTAAGTGAGCCTGCTCCTTGCCCTGGGACAGGAGAGAAGCAAAAAGTCATGTTATCCCATGCTACAGGAAGCAGAAAGTTTACACATTATCCGCAATATTGTCAAACAGGATTGATTCAGGATCATTTAAAAAAAGACTGCAAGCGTTACTGCCCTTTAATTGGGGGTATGTTTTAACGTAACCGATTGGTTAAACTTAATATTGGCCATGAGACTAGTCTACCAACATGTTTCTTTGGATTTCTCATTTAGTAATCAACATTAAAACGCAAGATAACGAGGATAAAAGTTAACAAAGAATTTACTTCTCCATGCGCGCAGTAGCCTTTCCGTTTACTTAATACGCGCTGGTGACTTACGGTGAAAATAACGCAGAGTTACGGTTGATTTGCCTGTGATGGGTACTTATCAGTCTGAGGGTAAGAATTCTAGTTGGGATTTCGCACTGTGTTCCCATATCACAGCATTGCCATATTATTACACGGTTAAGCGATCTGCGCTCTGGGTGCGTTTTTTTTCCACACAGTGAAGCCTCAATTTTAAAGATGGAGGAAGTCAGAAAGGGTTAACACTGTGGCAATCGGTACGTCCTGCCTTGCGTGACAAAACATTTCAATCTGTCACCGTACGGTCTGCGCCACGGGAGACAGACCAGGTGTCAGACAATATCAGTGCAACGGAAAAAAAACAGGCCTTTTCGCTTAAAGAGAGGCCACCGCTGTGAAGACTTCAGTGTGGATTAGGAAACTGCCATAATTCATAGAGGAGATGGATCCTTCCGTGTCACAAACAATTAAATGTAATTACATCGCTAACGGCCCTTCAGCGAACACAGGACTCTCAGTCGCTAATGGAGAGGTATCAGGGAACAAAGGGGAAACTCAAGCAGCAGAATTCAAACATTCAATTCATGGAACATACAATGTTTCTATGAGGAAGAGCTGGGATGTTAATAATAAACTGCAATGCAGCCTCTCCGTGTATATCCAATAGGAGGATGAATGATCACTTTCTATACAGCGATTTCATCCCTGGCTTTATGTTCCTTAACGGTGTACACACATCACACTTTAATCGGTAATGGCGTGTAAACGGGAAACTACTGTTTCCGAGGCCAAGAACACCCAGCATTGGCATCGGTCTTTCCAGAAAGAAAATTTCCCTTGTCGGGATCGGTCCCTGTAATAAAGTCGCCGTGATCGTAGGGAGTTACAAACATTCTCCTATACACTTTGTGTGCTGTTCTTTTAAAGATGACTGTAGCCAGTCAAATAACAGCAGCTTACACTGCAAGAGCAAGTAGCCAATCAGAAAAATGTTCCATTGCTTCAGGTCGAATTCCTAAAGGCACGGTATTGCTATTCCACGAGTTAAATGTTGGCACCTTTATAACATGTATCAGTAATGTTCTTAAGGCTGGTAAACACCATACAACTTTTCCCCCTGGCTGACTGTTCGAGACATTCGACTGGTCAGCCAGGAGGAAAGACTCTCAGTCATGGCAAAACAGCCACGTCCGACAGTAACCACACAACCGAGCGTTCGGCTGTGGTTTCCCGACCTGTCCGATTGCGCGTTCGTCTGATTTAGACGAACAAGTGGTCGGTCGTGGCCGCCAAAAGTAACCAGTATGACCATCCGCGAAACACTGAAATGTCGGTTTGGTCGGGACGAATTATTGTATGGTGGTGTATCTAGCTTTAGTGTCAAATCTAGTGACTGACCTCTTCAATTTATTCCGATTATCTGAGTTAAGATTCGTACACATGTGCAATCATGGGTGCCAACCCAGGACGCACGATGTGTACAAATGGCTGATATCAGCCCGTAATGGCACTTTAGCGCCCAAACGCCCGGCGGATCAGGCACAGTCCCCGAATGAACGGCCGTTTGGTACGAACCTTTAGAAGCACGTTTGCCCTCTTAAAGCAACATTCCCTCTCAATTTGCAAACTTTGAAGGCCTATCAATATTACATACATGACATGAATGGGGCGTTCAATAGTTTAAAATCAGATTATTCCTTCAATTGACAAGTCACTTCCTAAAGCTAAGTACACACGGTCGGATCGGAGAGACTGTGTTCCTTTACCGTTAGTGTGTACATCATCTAAACCCTTCCCCGTCACACGGAGAGTTAAACGCGGAGCTGAATATGAAGATTTATAACCCAACTGAAAGCCCATAAATAAATATATTAACGATACTGTTTCTGGAAATTGAAAACGCAGCAACATTATTAATGACTCGATCAAAGGCAAATTAGATTATAAACAAACAGCGCTCTCCCCGGTTAACGCAGACGCCAGGAACAGTTCCAGGAGTTCGACAATAAATGAGTGAGATGGATTTTAGAATTATGTGGATTAAGGAAAAACAACGCCACCGAACTTAATTACAAATCCTCTAATCTCCCTCGGATTAAAGGGCTTCGCATCCAACGGGCGGAAATTTTCTCCATCAAGAAAATACCTTTTGCAGTACGTTCCACCCCTAAGGGGAAGTTATGTCAAGGAATCTGCGGGAGACCCTCAGATCTCTGGGATAAACACGAGCAGGTTAGTTAATGAAGATGGAATCTCTGATGTGACGGTGCTAGATAATAAATCTCTTTATAGAGAGGGTGTCAAACAAGGTACCAGACAGGAAGCACGAGCAGAGCAGGACTAAGGAGCCACAGCCCAGACATCTCTATTAGAAAATAAATTGTCTTCCCCAGCCACAAACTTGGTTTCCGGTTTAACCAAAACCAGGGAGATCTACCAAATAGAGGCTGTCCCAATCGGTTAAGCCAATTTAAAAGATCAGTTTAACGGTCCAGAAACACCCGCCGGAGCCGATATTAAACCTCGCCTGGGAACAGGTCGAGATTTAATGGGGGGGGGTTCAGTGCTGATCCGGATTAATCTACTCTGGAAACTAGACAAAGTCTGACCTCAATCTGCTCTGCTACCAACATACAAGGGGACCATGCGTCTAGCAGGATTGGTTCTTATTCACACAATATCCTCACTGCCAGTAAAGGACACATGGGGACAACAGATTACCGTAAGCCCAAGCCACAGACAGTCAGTCAAAGTGTCAATCTGGCTACACGTGTTGCAATCTTTCCTCTGAATGACCGGTCGGCAAAAGCAGCCAAATCAAACTGCCACAAACCGGAGACCAAGCTCCATTGCGCATGTGCGCCAATACAAAAGATGGGAGCGCGATCGGGACAGTGCGCCTGTCAGCTGGGGAGGACCAGGAGGAGGGGTGCGCCCCTAGGTAGGTGTATTCACAGGGAGGTGGGAATAGTGATCTCACCTCCCTGTGAATAATAGGCAACGATTTCCTGTATTAATTAAAATGGGTTTAGTGTCCCTTTAATATCTCGGGGAACCTTCACATACAGTAAAAACATTATCAGTTACTGTCTCTCCAATAACACCAAACACAACATTGAAATATATAGAAACATATATAATATATATGGTGCATTTGTGTCACAATCTCTTGAGGACCCCCATGCAACCTCTCAGGACCCCTGGTTGAGAAACACTGGTATAAGTGATCATGTCCCACGCAAATGTCACTTCTCCACCCCTATTATTTAGTTATAACTTGTCTAATCTGCCTGCAAAGTCAAGCCCCTCCATTCCCTTATTATTTTAGTTATAACTTGTCTAATCTGCCTGCAAAGTCAAGCCCCTCCATTCCCCTTATTAATTTAGTTATAACTTGTCTAATCTGCCTGCAAAGTCAAGCCCCTTCATTCCCCTTATTAATTTAGTTATAACGTTCTAATCTGTCTGCATAGTCAAGCCCCTCCATTCCCTTATTAATTTAGTTGCCCTTCTCTGAACTGCTTCCATTTCCAGATGTCCTTTTGTATATGGGATTTCAAAACTGCACCGCATATTCCAAATGAGGCCTTACCAGTGCCTTGTAAAGAGGGAGAATAATATTTTCTCCCTTGAATCTATTCCCCTCTTTACACAATATCTTGCTAGCTCTAGCCGTGGATGTCTGGCATTGCTCGATTTAAATCCTGACTCTTTGCCAGCAAACATCAGAATCACGTACACACGTGTCAGAAACGTATGGAAACAGCCACGATCTCTGGCAGCCACTAGGCAAAGAGGCAGACATGGCAGATGGACTGTTAGAAAGACCCCAGAGAGAGGAGATAGTGATTCTGATACAACCATCACTGCTTTACAGAGCTGCCATCAATGGACACTCTGTGCCCCCCAACATGTCACTATGGGGGTGTTTCAATATAAATGACATATTAATAAGAAATCTCCCTCCATCCACTATTATTCAGGGATGTGATTCACAGATAGGCCAGCAGGGGCAGTGACATGTACAACGGTAATAATTGGAATCAAAGGTCGAGGGAGGGAGAAAAATCACATGGAGCATAGAACATGACCAGGCTGTGTTTCTTCTTCTTCATGGCTTCTCTGAAATCTTCACCCACAAGATGAAGGACGTTGGACGGTTTCTCATCCCAGGAGGGCTCTGGTGGAGGAGGCGCCTCAGGGCTGCGCAGACAAGAGAAAAGCTGATCACATGTAATAAACATCACTGCCTGTGTCATCGGGGCTGATGTGACACTGGCTGGTCACTGTTAAGTCAGCCCTCCAGCCACTGCTAGGTTAGGCCCTTCACCAGCAAAGGTTGACCTACAGTGACTGGGGAACTGGAGGGCTCACACTAAGATGCGGGTGAATCGTAGGACTGACTTAACACTGGCTATTAACTAGAGGGCTGACTAAGTCAGTGTTACGTCAGTCCTACAATTCACCCTCATCTTAGTGTCAACCCTCCAGTTCACTAGCCAGTGTTACGTCAGTCCTACGATTCACCCCGCATCTTAGTGTCAGCCCTCCAGTTCACTAGCCAGTTTACGTCAGTCCTACGATTCACCCGCATCTTAGTGTCAGCCCTCCGTCACTAGCCAGTTTACGTCAGTCCTACGATTCACCCGCATCTTAGTGTCAGCCCTCCAGTTCACAGCCAGTGTATGTCAGTCCTACGATTCACCCGCATCTAGTGTCAGCCCTCCAGTTTACTAGCCAGTTGTACGTCAGTCTACGATTCACCCCCATCTTAGTGTCAGCCCTCCAGTTCACTAGCCAGTGTTAAGTCAGTCCTACGATTCACCCGCATCTAGGTCAGCCCTCCAGTTCACTAGAGCCAGTGTTCGTCAGTCCTACGATTCACCCCATCTTAGTGTCAGCCCTCCAGTTCACTAGCCAGTGTTACGTCAGTCCTACGATCACCCGCATCTTAGTGTCAGCCCTCCAGTTCACTAGCCAGTTGTTACGTCAGTCCTACGATTCACCCCATCTTAGTGTCAGCCCTCAGTTCACCCAGCCAGTGTACTCAGCCCACCACACCCAGGCAGCTTTAAAAAGTGTGTCTCAGGTGCCAAAAGGTCTAGAAGCGCCCCCTGTCTGCAGTTGCTAGTACTGTAATGCTCTAGACTGGGCAGCATTTGTACACTGAATTAATATACAGTAATGTTACATTTATTCAGTCCTACGATTCACCCGCATCTTAGTGTCAGCCCTCCAGTTCACCAGCCAGTGTTACTCAGCCCACCACACCCAGGCAGCTTTAAAAAGTGTGTCTCAGGTGCCAAAAGGTCTAGAAGCGCCCCCTGTCTGCAGTTGCCTAGTACTGTAATGCTCTAGACTGGGCAGCATTTGTACACTGAATTAATATACAGTAATGTACATGTATTGCAACCACGCTAAACAAACATGTATACCCTGTGTTTCCCACCTGTGCATCCACTCCACTATCTTCTGCTCTGTGCGTAGCTGCGGTAAAGTGTATTTCTCTTCCCCGTTCTCAAAATACTTCAGGGTGGGAAATCCGGTAATGTGAAATCTCTCCGATACGGATCTATGCAAAGTGGCGTCCACCGCTGCCAGAACTCCGACACCCTGGACAATACACAGACACCTTTAATGATAACACTGTGGCTTTAAGAGGTCCACATGTATTCCTACAACACCATTACATGTATCCCTATGATATCCTTACATGTACCTTTCCATGTATCCCTAAGCGTAACATTGTTACACGTCAGAGCGATACATTGTTACCACTGTCAGGAGCGATACATTGTTACACTGTCAGAGCGATTAACATTGTTACACTGTCAGAGCGATTACATTGTTACACTGTCAGAGCGATACATTGTTACACTGTCAGAGCGATACATTGTTACACTGTCAGAGCGATACATTGTTACACTGTCAGAGCGATACATTGTTACACTGTCAGAGCGATACATTGTTACACTGTCGAGCGATACATTGTTACACTGTCAGAGCGATACATTGTTACACGTCGAGCGATACATTGTTACACTGTCGGAGCGATACATGTTCATTCGAGCGATACATGTTACACTGTCGGAGCGATACGATACATTGTTTACACTTGTCGCGAGCGATACATTGTTACACTGTCGGAGCGATACATTGTTACACTGTCGGAGCGATACATTGCTACACTGTCGGAGCGATACATTGTTACACTGTCGGAGCGATACATTGTTACACTGTCGGAGCGATACATTGTTACACTGTCGGAGCGATACATTGTTACACTGTCGGAGCGATACATGTTACAATGTCGAGCGAACATGTTACACTGTGCGGAGCGATACATGTACACTGTCGGAGTAGCGGATACTTGTTACACTGTCGGAGCGATAATTGTTACACGTCGGAGCGAACATTGTTCACTGTCGGAGCGATTACATTGTTACACTGTCGGAGCGATACATTGTTACACTGTCGGAGCGATACATTGTTACACTGTCGGAAGCGAGATACATTGTTACACTGTCGGAGCGATACATTGTTACACTGTCGAGCGATACATTGTTACACTGTCAGAGCGATACATTGTTACACTGTCAGAGCGATACATTGTTACACTGTCGAGTAGTGATAACATGTGAGATTCCTAAGCTTGAATGAAAAATAACGTAATGGAAATAAGTTATAGTAGAAAAATGGCTTCTCTGTTTGCCTTTGCACTTAAACATCATTCTTTGGAATAGGCCAAAGCATATCTGTGGTATTCAGTTAAATCTACCGGACTTACCGTGTCGGAATGTAGCGTCTCTGCCGCCTTCTCATATTCAGGTTTAATTTTCTTCAGTGACCACACCTGCGGAATTAAAGACCAAGCGTAACGAGGGACATTTTGAAAGGCTCCAGATATTCCAGGCCTCTAACGCGATACATTGTTACACTGTCAGAGCGATACATTGTTACACTGTCAGAGCGATACATTGTTACACTGTCTCATTGAATTGGAATGATGGGTCAAGTGGAGGTTGTAAACTGTACTGATCTCCTTCTTCCGTGTCTCTAGGACACTTGCTTCTATGTCACTTGTGCGGTGGGTGTGTTTTTTCATGATTTGAACTTTTAACTCCTACTGCACATGATAAGCTTGTCGGCAAGCCGGAGTTGAGGACATGAGGAGGGTAACAGAGGGGAGGGGGGGAGGGGGAGTGCTGCACACAGATCTGACACCATGGTTAACAAAGTCACTGACAGGAGGATCGGATTAGGCAGCCAGAGTACATGAATTTAAACTTGCCAGGGCATTGTTTTTTTCACTATAGATGCCCTTTAACTGGGTAGAATAGAATAACTGTAGCTACATTATATCCGCATTGTGAACCAGGGTTGATAAACACAGTCCAATCTTTTATCCTTATCGACCTGCCCAAGATGATATTTGCTCAATTGGCCCAAAATTTTGTCCGTGATTTACAACCAACCTAATGACAAAGTCACTCTGAGACATTGAACGTGTAGGTAAATTACACATTTTACAGACTTTAAAAGGGCATGTCCACCCCAAAACTATAATCCCCCCAACTACTGGCCCACATGTAGTGTAGTTTAATCCTTACCTCACATCCCAGCTCCATCGGTTCTCCTGTAGTCCCCCCCAAGTCCCAAAAAAATTAGCCCGCCCAGGAGGCTAGCAGTCCATATAGGACACTGCCTGCTACCTGGCCTCCTGGAGATCTTTGCCATTGCATATTGCATCCCTCCCTTCTCCCACCCTCCCTCCCCCTCCCTCCCCCTCCCTCTCCCTCCCTGCTATCCCTCCCCCTAGCAAAACACCGTTTTATACTGTATTCCCCATGTCTCCCAGCCCCAACCGCATATTTTTATTTTGAAAGCTCCCCAATCTTTTACTTACCTCTCCCCGTTTCCTATGGGAAGTGAGCTGCCGGCAGCACGCCGTGATTGGTGCCGCGTCCAGCCATCACGACGCGGCTGCCGGTCCCGCCCCTCTGCTGCATTTCCTCGCAAGCAGAGGGCCGGAGCGCCCACGCGAAAGAGGGAGGTAAGTAGAGTTGGGGGGCTTTCCTAAAAAAAAAAATAATGCGGTTGGGTGGGAGCCCAGGGGGGATCGTATATAAAAATCGATTTTAGGGTGGACTACCCTTTGACACATGATCAGTCCAGACCAAAAACTTGGCTGGTAATACCAGATCTGTTGTTTAATCCAATCTCCACTAAAGTTACTATGTTACTGCATTAACCAGAACTGTGACCCCCCCCAATAAAACACACCGGTCATTGTAACACAACTCACAGCTGTTGGGGTTTAAACTAATAAAACCGATAATTACTAATAGAATATTTATTACAGATAGACTGATAATAAACCGATAATTACTAAGAGAATATTTATTACAGATAGATGATAAAACCGATAATACTAATAGAAATATTATACAGATAGACTGATAATAAACCGATAATACTAATAGAATATTTTTACAGATAGACTGATATAAACCGATAATTACTATAGAATTTTATTACAGATAGACTGATAATAAACCGATATTACTAATAGAATATTTATTACAGATAGACTGATAATAAACCGATAATTACTAATAACACTAATAATAAACTGATAATTTCTAAAAAAACTTAATAATAAACCGATACTTAATGAGACTGATTGTAAACTAATATTAAACAATAAATAATAAACTAATAATAAACTTATAATTACCATAAACGAATAATTAACCAATAATTATAGTAGACTGATTAATAAATATATTAAACTAAACTAATAATAAACCGATAATTACTTATAGACTGATAAACTGATAATTATTAATAAACTATAATAAAGCGATAATTACTAAGACTGATCATAAAACAATATTAAACTAAACGAATAATAAACAGCGAATAGCAAGGGAGGACGGGGGTGGGGTGGGTTCTGCTGAACAAACACTCATGTAGATTGTACCGTGTCCAATTGTGAGTTAAAGGACACTCCACCCACATCAGAACATCTTTTAGACAGAATGGCCTCTTTAAATATGTTGATATATATATATCATGTCCTATGAATTCATTACTGTATGCCTGCTATGCTTTCTGGATACCTCATGGAAAATGAGCCATTTAGAACCTGTACTGAGCCAGTACTGAGCCTGGGCATGCTCAGAAGAGTGCAGACGGGGATTACCATTCAGTCATTGGTGTGATGTCAACTGTCAATCCATAACTGACAGTTACTACTGGAAGAACCAGGAAGCAGAAACAGGGAAACAGGACATTGTGCATATTTCAGGTTAGACTTACACCTTTCACATTTCAAACTTACCGTTTAGGGTTTTGGAGGTGATTTACCTGTATGTAAGTTTTCATTTAGGGCTGGACTTGCCTTTAAGGTTCCTACACACGCTCGGCCGGGGGTTTTCACTGGTCCGCCAGGCAGATCAACGAATGACCCTCGACCGAACACATATACACACCGGACGATTTCGCGGTCGAAACGGCCGTTCGTCACATGTAGCGCTCGCCCGTCGTTCCTCGCTCACAGTATTGAGCGTGTACGGCCTTAAGGGCAATTCCAGCCTGAAATGAAAACTTACATATAGGTAAATCACCCCCCAAACCCTAAAGGGTAATAGTTTGAAATTGAAGGTGTAAGTCTAACCTGAAATCCTGCACAATGTCCTGTTTCCCCTGTTTCTGCTTCTGGTTCTAGTTAGTAACTGTCAGTTATGGATTTGCAGTTGACTCACCCAATGACAATGTTAATCCCCTGTCTGCCTCTTCTGAGCATGCCCAGGCTCAGTAAAGGCTCAGTACAGGTTTCTAAATGGCTGCCTTTCCATGAGGCCTCCAGAAGCATAGCAGGCATACAGTAATGAATTCATAGGACAAACTATGATATATCAACAATTTTTAAAGAGGCCTTCTGTCTAAAAGATGTTTGAACCTCATTTAAGGCACTTCCCATGAGCGATTAGCTCTGAGCGATTTCCTGTTTTAAAGAGAGCTTTTTCTGTTTTAAGAGAATTGACAGCGTTAAAAAACTAAAGCGTTTATTAACTGTGGTTGCAGCCTAGTAATGTACTAACCTAACACTATTTATTTCTAGGAGGGTGACTGTGTAAGTAATTAATCATGGTGTGTTTTTTTTTTACTACTTACTGCTTGAATAAGTAGTAGGAACTGTTTGAGTAAACTCAAGCACTGGGTTTACTGAAAACAAATACTGGTGTTTAAACAGCACTGTACCTTTAGAGCGGGGGTTGGTAAGAGACAAAGGAAAGGCATTTTTTTTTTTCTCTCTCTCTCTGATTGGGATGGGGGTGTAACTAATTGGTTTAAATTGGCTGAGGCCTGTTGGCTTGGTGGTTTTGAACCTCATTTAAGGCACTTCCCATGAGCGATTAGCTCTGAGCGATTTCCTGTTTTAAAGAGATTTTTCTGTTTTTAAGAGAATTGACAGCGTTAAAAACTAAAGCGTTTAAAACAAGAAAGCGTTTAAGAACAACACTATTTCTCTGTGTGTATTGCTGTTTAGTATGGACAGTTTGTTGGGGCCGCGCAATGTGCATCCTGCCGCATGTATGGGATCTTGGAGCAGCCGCCCCAGGGGACCTATGTAGTGTCAGATGTGAGTGGGTTGCCCATTTGGAATCTGAGGTACAGAGTCTAAGGGGTAAACTTGCAGCATTGCAGGACTTGGCAAACCTGGGGGAAATGCAGGTACTGGCAGGGGCCAGTAAACTGGTGGGTGGAGATGGGGCAGATAAGGTGGAGAAGGAAGATAGATTTGTAAGGGTCACCAGGGGAAGTAGGGGACGGAAGGATAGGGGGGCTTCTTCCAGCTGGTCGATCCCACAGATTTGCCATTTTAGGTGAAGATGTGGAGGACGATGGCTCGGAAGCAGCATGTATGGAGCGGGCCTTCCCTTGAGCACCCAGGGGACGGCCATCTCCAATACAAGGGAGGGAGAACTGGGGGTCTAGGAAGGATAGACAGGTGGTAGTGGTAGGGGATTCTATTATTAGAAGGGTAGATAGGGTAACTGTTCGCCAAGACCCTACATGCCGAACAGTGTGTTGTCTGCCTGGTGCTAGGGTTCGACATGTGGTGGATCGTGTAGACAGATATTGGGTGGGGCTGGGAGTGACCGCGGGTCTTGGTCACATGGTGCCAATGACAAAGTTAGGTGGAGGTGAGGTCCTTAAAAATGATTTCCGGAATTAGGGGCCAAGTTAAAAGCAAGGACCTCCAGGGTAGTGATTTCAGATATACTACCGCAGCCACGTGCTACGCTAGGGAGGCAACGGGAGCTCAGGTAGTAAAATGCGTGGCTAAGAGAGTGGTGTAAGGAGATGGGGTTGGGTTTTTAGAGAACTGGGCTGACTTTTCTGTTGGGCTACAGGCTCTTTAGTAGTGACGGATTGCACATCAATGGTGGTGGGTGCAACTGTTTTGGGGGAGAAGATGGCTAGGGGGTTGGAGGGAAATTTTAAACTAGTATGGGGGGGAGGGAACGTTAACTACCACAGGGGTAGATAGAGAAGTTAGGGATCAGGGGGCTATTAACAACACGGAGGGAGGAAAGGGGGAGGGGGGAGCATAGAGGATAAGGAGGCATGTACGACCATGTATGGAAGTAAATCAATTGATAATCTAAAATGTATGTTTACAAATGCAAGGAGTCTGGCTGGAAAAAACGGCGAACTTGAAATAATAGCGTTAAAGGAAAGGTATGATGTACTTGGTATAGCAGAATCATGGCTTAATGATCACACGACTGGACAGTAAATATTGAAGGGTACTCCTATTTAGACATGACCGAGTTAATAAGAAAGGAGGAGGAGTATGTATGTATGTTAAACAGGAATTGAAGCCAATTTAAAAGATGGAATAGATGGGGGAGCAAACGATGCGGCAGAAACAATATGGGTAGAGCTGTGTACAGGAAGCAAGAAGGTAGGTAAATTAATTGTTGGAGTGTGTTATAAGCCGCCAAATGCCAGGGAAGAGGTGGAAATGAATCTCCATAGGCGTTGGCGAAGGCTGCTGGTATGGGGCATGTTCTGGTTATGGGGGATTTTAACTACCCTGAAATAGATTGGAGTATGGAACTGCCAGCACCTCAAAAGGTATAAGTTCTTAAATTTCTATTGAGCATTTTCTTTCACAGATGGTAGAAGTTCCTACTAGAAAGAATGCGTTGTTGGATCTGGTGATATCTAATAACCCAGAGCTCATTTTGGAGATGAAGGTAATGGGAAGCTTAGGGAATAGTGACCATGATATAGTGTCATTTAATATAGGTTGCAGAAAACTAAAGTGCACTGGCTTAAACAAAACTTTTAACTTTAGGAAGCTAATTTTATGCTTTTAAAGGAATCGCTCCTGCTCATGAGACTGGGGGGAACTGTTTTAGGTAAAGATACTGAGCAGATGTGGACCACTTTTAAAGGGATATTAAACTATAACATTTCCAAATCGGTACCTTTAGGAAACAAGTGTAAAAAAATTAGGTCCACTCCTGCATGGCTTAATGCTCAGGTAAAAAGGGAAATGGAAAAAAAGAAAAGAGGCTTTTAAAATTTTGAAGCAGAAGGCACAGAACAGGCTTACAGGGACTTCAAAAGTTGTAATAAAGAGTGCAAGAAAGCAATTAAACAGCTAAAATAGAAAATGAAACAGGATTGCCGAACAAAGCAAGTCCAACCCCAAGATGTTTTTTAAGTATATAAATGGTAAAAAATGAGGGACTGAGAATGTGGGACCATTAAATAATGGAGCTGAGGTGGTTGTAGAGGATGCCGAAAAGGCTAATCTGCTAAACCGTTTTTTTACATCGGTTTTTACTGTTGAGAATCCTTACAGTAGGGATGTAACAATGTGCAGGGAGGAAATGAAGAGTTTCACATGGATAACAGAGGATATGGTACGGAATCAATTAGACAAAGTTAATATCAATAAAGCGCCAGGACCAGATGGATTGCATCCTAGGATTTTAAAAGAGCTTAGTTCAGTTCTAGCAAGACCACTGTGTCTCATCTTTTCAGATTCGCTTTTGTCTGGGGATGTGCCACTGGATTGGAAAAAAGCCAATGTAATACCAATATTCAAAAAAAGGTAGTCGTTCACAGCCTGGTAACTATAGACCTGTAAGCCTAACATCAGTGGTAGGGAAGGTGATGGAAACTTTGTTAAGGGATCATATCTTGACTTTGTCTCCAGAGATCATCTTATTAGTAGTAGTCAGCATGGATTTAGAGAAATAGATCATGCCAGACAAATTAATTGGTTTTTATGAAGAAGTGAGTAAGAAGTTAGATTCAGGCACAGCTGTGGATGTGGTATATTTGGATTTTGCAAAAGCCTTGATACTGTGCCACATAGGCGACTAATGTATAAACTGAGGACGTTGGCCTTGAAGAAAACATTGTTCATGGATAGAGAACTGGTTATTGGACCGCAAACAGAGAGTGGGTGGTTAATGGAGCTACATCTATGTGGGCTAAAGTTCTAAGCGGAGTTCCTCAGGGTTCTGTACTGGGGCCTTCTGTTTAATCTGTTTATAAATGACTTAGAAGGGGGCATTGAGAGCAAGGTCTCTGTGTTTGCTGATGACACTAAATATGCAGAGCTTTGGAAACTTCCAATGATGTGCAAGTGCTGCAAGCAGACCTAGATAGATTATCAAAATGGGCAGCAGATGGCAGATGAGATTCAATGTTGATAATGTAAGGTGATGCATTTGGGATTTAATAATCCCTGTGCCATCTACACCATAAATAACTCTGTGTAGGTGCATCTGAAATGGAAAAAGATTGGGGGTTCTGGTAGATAACAGACTTAGCTGTAGCAAACAATGCCAGGTAGCAACAGCTAGAGCTAGCAAGATATTGTCTTGTATAAAGAGGGGAATAGATTCAAGAGAGAAAATATTATTCTCCCTCTTTACAAGCACTGGTAAGGCCACATTTGGAATATGCGGTGCAGTTTGGAATCCCATATACAAAAGGGACATCTTGGAAATTGAGGCAGTTCAGAGAAGGGCACTAATTAATAAGGGGAATGGAGGGGCTTGAATATGCAGGCAGATTAGACAAGTTAGGGCTGTTTACATTGGAGAAGCGGCGGTTGCGTGGGGATATGATAACCTTATACAAATATATATGGGCCATACAATGAACTCTCTGGTGCATTGTTCACTAATAGGTTATCAGAGGACACGTGGACATCCTTTAAGGTTGGAAGAAAAGAAGTTTCATCTTCAAGTTAGGAGAGGTTTCTTTACAGTGAGAACGGTGACACTGTGGAACTGTCTTCCAGCAGAGGTGGTAATGGCAAGTTCATAGCTTTAAAAAAGGCCTGGATAAGTTTCTAAAACTAAAAAATAATGAGAATTACTGGTATTAATGCATATAGATCTGGTTGATCCAGGGATACTTTCCGATTGCCTTTTGGAGTCAGGAAGGAATTTTCCCCCCTTTTTAGCTGGGGTTTTTTGCCTTCCTCTGGATAAACTGTTAGGTAGGGTTAAAAAAAAAAAAAAAAAAAAAAAAAAAGTGAATAGGTTGGACTTGATGGACGAATGTCTTTATTCAACCTTAATTACTATGTATGTTACTAGTTCTTATGAGGGTGGAGTTGTCCTTTAATAGCCGGTAACCTTTTCTGTTAAAACAGTGTTAATGTGATTCTAAAACAGTCAATGCAGAACAGTGAGAGCCCAGCAAACACTAACATGTACAATCCAGTAGGTAACAGTGGGATGTTAAACTACAACTCCCAGAATGCTGTGTTCCTTACAAAACAGCTAAATTAAAGGAAGGATCTCTCCTATTTCTGGATTAGTGGGCAATGTCATTCTATAGCATGAGGCTGTGATATTTTCTGCCGACACTAGGAGGGAGCTTTAGAACCATCAACTGCCTTCACATTCCCATTTAACAGCACAGGTAGGTACTGCACTGGTTATTTCCACCAACTGTACCCGATACGTTTTGGTTTGAGTATTTTATAGTTTATTGGTGATGATGGAAATATATGTCGCTCAGCCCTAGGGACAGGAGGGCCACAGGCATCACTAGTTACACTCACTTTCGATCTTCCTTAAAGGCATCAGCAGCTGTTGTGAAATCAGAGATTGAACTCTTACAGTGGGGACACCCTGTGGAGAACAAGGAATTACCATTAACCGAGAGGGTAGATCATATTTCTTAAGGGAAGTTCAGTGCAAATACATAGACTTAAGAATAAGACAGTATTTTTCCATCCAATGACCTTAACCTGCCCATTCAGCAATTGTGTCTGTGTATAAATAAATGCAACCGAAATACTGATTCCTGTTAGGCAGGACCCCTAATAGAACCTTTATGGTTTTGCCCTTGACCCAGCGCCTGGGTTGATTCAGTTGCTCAATGGAGATCTGAGCATGTGTGACCCATCCAACATCAATCAGTAGAATACTGTTAGGAACATTCCAAGGTGGTGTGAATTCTGGGAACCAGAAATGTCAGCTCACTAATGTCAACAGCAGGAATAGCAAGGAATATATTTATCTAATTTTTCAAAATGGAATAGAATAAGTAGAATTAACTAGGTATGTACAATATAAACAAGAATTTTAAATTAATATTTTCCCACTGAACTTTCCCTTTAAATAAGTTATAAAACAAATGAAATTAAACCATCTAAAGATGATCCAGCAACACGTATAAACTGCACATTATACTGGGACAAATGATGGAACCAACTGATCTCTGGTCTGATTGGTTGATTCTGTCCCATCATTTTGATCCCATTAGTGGTGACACCAGCAGCTGACCAATAGTGGGTATTCAAACAATAAGGCTGGGTACACACGAAGGGACTATTGTACCGACTGAGCGCTCGGTACAAGCCAGCGCTAGGCCGAGAGAATTCTGCGGTTGCCACAACCGGCAGTTCGTACAATCAATTGTGCGGTTCCTGTGGGACCAATGATTGTGATTTACCGACGTATCCGATCCGGACGATCAAGGTTGGTCGCGCCGGCCGCCTCACACCATCAGATATTTTAGTCCGACCGACCGTGCCGTGAATCGGTCGGTTGGCCGAAAGATTTCTGCTGGTGTGTACCCAGCTTAAAACTGTTCTACACATGTAATTGTCAACCACCAGGCTACTTATTGGGATATCGTTATGTAAACAAAATTGGTCTGTGTGTGACAGGCCTTTTTTCTCGTGCGACCGACCGTTTGCCACTAGCTGGTGGGATGAATCACTGTCGGTGGCGGTGAAAGTAGCTGTGGCTGGCTGTTCGATGCTACTGATCAGGCGGGTCCATAGGAGAAGACGGTCATTACGGACATACCTGTTCGCCAAATCCAGGTGAACGGCAACAGACATCGGTTGGCGGCAAAAAATACGGTTGGTGTTGGCCGAAAAAATCTGATTGTCAGTACCCAGCCTTGGCTGGGTACACATGGAGGGAGTATTTGTCCCGAGCGAACACTCACCTGGGACAAAATGTCCGTTGGTCGCGGCAAATTCGGCCGCGGACGAATTTCAATGATTGACCATGCGGCCCCATATGGAACTGCACAACTCGATCAGGATTTTCTGACACGTCAGATCCAGACGAATGAGGCCGGTCACAGCCGCCGCCCCACACCAGGAGATATTTTCGGCCGACCGAGAGTGCCATGAATCGGTTGGTCAGACGAAAATATCTTTCTGGTGTGTACCCAGCTTTACCGATCCAATTCCAGGGGGTTATATTAATTTACTTGTATATTATCATACGTAATTCACAAACTGGTTTATATGTTCACTAAAGCTAAATTCCATTCTCATTACACAATGTAGCACTTTATAACTTTATAACGAGATACTGTGTGATGTCAATCCTCCATGTCCATTCTGACAAGGTTACGACATTGAGATACAGAATATTAATAAGCTCTTCTTCTGTATTGATGTCTGGAACACAATGCGGTTTTTAATTTGCCTATAGATTTCATTGTCTATCTCTGCCTTTGTTCCTTTTTCCCCTTTAATCTTTTTATCTCGTGCTTGAGATCTCTCAATTTAGTGAAAAGAAAGGCTTGTGGGCCTTATCAATCCTCTTCTCAAAAGAGCTGCCATACTGATAAGTTTCCCAAACATCACAATCTGGGATAATCTTGATTAACACAGTGTCCCTTCAACATGCACATTAAAGGGGAAGATACCTAAAAGGTTCGTACACATGCTCAATATGCGCACGAGCCACCACTCCGACGGTTACACGCCATGAATGTCGTTTCGGCCTAGAATAGTCCGTGTATGCGTTAGGTCGGGGGTCGTTCGTCGATCTGCGCGGGCTCGTAGCGAACGCTCAGAACAAAATATCCCTTGTGCAATCCCATTGCAGCAGATTCTCTCTTTCCTTAAATAGCAACTCTGGTCTCAAAGCAAATATAATCCCTTGTGTCCTACCTTTAAAATTAAACCTGGATTACATCACTGAGTAAACTTGTAAGAATTATATTCTTGAAAGGTTTTGCAATATAACTTCCTGAACCTTCCTGCTTTCAGCAGCTTATAGCCATGTGAGCAGCCTCTACCTGCAATAATAGGTCCCCCCTCTCATCTGTGCAGGTACTTCCTGCCTTTACCAGTATTAAGTCTTAAGTGAGCCTGCTCCTTGCCCTGGGACAGGAGAGAAGCAAAAAGTCATGTTATCCCATGTACAGGAAGCAGAAAGTTTACACATTATCCGCAATATTAGTTCAAACAGGATGTGATTCAGGATCATTTAAAAAAAAGACTGCACAGCGTTACTTGCCCTTTAATTGGGGGTATGTTTAACGTAACCGATTGGTTAAACTTTAATATTGGCCATAGACTAGTCTACCAACAATGTTTCTTTGGATTTCTCATTTAGTAATCAACATTAAAACGCAAGATACGAGGATAAAAGTAACAAAGAATTCTACTTCTCCATTGCGCGCAGTAGCTTTCCGTTTACTTAATACGCTGGTGACTTACGGTGAAAATAACGCAGAGTTACGGTTGATTTGCTGTGATGGGTACTTATCAGTCTGAGGGTAAGAATTCTAGTTGGGATTTCGCACTTTGTTCCCATATCACAGCATTGCCATATTATTACACGGTTTAAGCGATCTGCGCTCTGGGTGCGTTTTTTTTCCACACAGTGAAGCCTCATTTTTAAAGATGGAGGAAGTCAGAAAGGGTTAACACTGTGGCAATCGGTACGTCCTGCCTTGCGTGACAAAACATTTCAATCTGTCACCGTACGGTCTGCGCCACGGGAGACAACCAGGTGTCAGACAATATCAGTGCAACGGAAAAAAAAACAGGCCTTTTCGCTTAAAGAGAGGCCACCGCTGTGAAGACTTCAGTGTGTGGTTAGGAACTGCCATAATTCATAGAGGAGATGGATCCTTCCGTGTCACAAACAATTAAATGTAATTACATCGCTAACGGCCCTTCAGCGAACACAGGACTCTCAGTCGCTAATTGGAGAGGTATCAGGGAACAAAGGGGAAACTCAAGCAGCAGAATTCAAACATTCAATTCATGGAACATACAATGTTTACTATAGGAAGAGCTGGGATGTTAATAAAACTGCAATGCAGCCTCTCCGTGTATATCCAATAAGAGGATGAATGATCACTTTCTATACAGCGATTTCATCCCTGGCTTATGTTCCTTAACGGTGTACACACATCACACATTTAATCGGTAATGCGTGTAAACGGGAAACACTACTGTTTCCGAGGCCAAGAACACCAGCATTGGCATCGGTCTTTCCAGAAAGAAAATTTCCCTTGGTCGGGATCGGTCCCTGTAATAATCGCCGTGATCGTAGGGAGTTACAAACATTCTCCCTATACACTTTGTGTGCTGTTCTTTTAAAGATGACTGTAGCCAGTCAAATAACAGCATGCTTACACTGCAAGAGCAAGTAGCCAATCAGAAAAATGTTCCATTGCTTCAGGTCTGAATTCCTAAAGGCACGGTATTGCTATTCCACGAGTTAAATGTTGGCACCTTTAAACATGTATCAGTAATGTTCTTAAGGCTGGTAAACACCATACAACTTTTCCCCCTGGCTGACTGTTCGAGACATTCGACTGGTCAGCCAGGAGGAAAGACTCTCATCATGGCAAAAGCAGCCACGTTCCGACAGTAACCCACACCGAGCGTTCGGCTGTGGTTTCCCGACCTGTCCGATTGCGCGTTCGTCTGATTTAGACGAACAAGTGGTCGGTCGTGGCCGCCAAAAGTAACCAGTATGACCATCCGAAACACTGAAATGTCGGTTGGTCGGGACGAATTATTGTATGGTGTGTATCTAGCTTTGTAGTGTCAAATCTGAGTGACTGACCTCTCAATTTATCCGATTATCTGAGTTAGATTCGTACACATGTGCAATCATGGGTGCCAACCCAGGACGCACGATGTGTACAAATGGCTGATAATCAGCCCGTATATGGGCACTTAGCGCCCAAAACGCCCGGCGGATCAGGCAACAGTCCCCGAATGAACGGCCGTTTGGTACGAACCTTTAGAAGCACGTTTGCCCTCTTAAAGCAACATTCCCTCTCAATTTGCAAACTTTGAAGGCCTATCAATATTACATACATGACATGAATGGGGCGTTCAATAGTTTAAATACAGATTATTCCTTCAATTGACAAGTCACTTCCTAAGCTAAGTACACACGGTCGGATCGGAGAGACGTGTTCCTTTACCGTTAGTGTGTACAATCTCTAAACCCTTCCCCGTCACACGGAGAGTTAAACGCGGAGCTGAATATGAAATTTATAACCCAACTGAAAGCCCATAAATAATATATATTAAACCGATACTGTTTTCTGGAAATTGAAAACGCAGCAACATTATTAATGACTCGATCAAAGGCAAATTAGATTATAAACAAACAGCGCTCTCCCCGGTTAACGCAGACGCCAGGAACAGTTCCAGGAGTTCGACATAAATGAGTGAGATGGATTTTAGAATTATGTGGATTAAGGAAAACAACGCCACCGAAACTTAATTACAAATCCTCTAATCTCCCTCGGATTAAAGGGCTTCCATCCAACGGGCGGAAATTTGTCTCCATCAAGAAAATACCTTTTGCAGTACGTTCCACCCCTAAGGGGAAGTTATTGTCAAGGAATCTGCGGGAGACCCTCAGATCTCTGGGATAAACACGAGCAGTTAGTTATGAAGATGGAATCTCTGGATGTACGGTGCTAGATTAATAAATCTCTTTATGAGAGGTGTCAAACAAGGTACCAGACAGGAAGCACGAGCAGAGCAGGACTAAGAGCCAACAGCCCAGACATCTCTATTAGAAAATAAATTGTCTTCCCCAGGCACAAACTTGGTTTCCGGTTTAACCAAAACCAGGGAGATCTACCAAATAGAGGCTGGTCCCAATCGGTTAAGCAATTTAAAAGATCAGTTAACGGTCCAGAACAACCCGCCGAGCCGATATTAAACTCGCCTGGGAAACGGTCGGAGATTTAATGGGGGGGGGTCAGTGCTGATCCGATTAATCTACTGCTGGGAAACTAGACAAAGTCTGACCTCAATCTGCTCTGCTACCAACATAACAAGGGGACCATGCGTCTAGCAGGATTGGTCTTATTCACACAATATTCCTCACTGCCAGTAAAGGACACATGGGGACAACAGATTACCGTAAGCCCAAAGCCACAGACAGTCAGTCAAAGTGTCAATCTGGCTACACGTGTTGCAATCTTCCTCCTGAATGACCGGTCGGCAAAGCAGCCAAATCAAACTGCCACAACCGAGAGACCAAGCTCCTATGCCGCATGTGCGCCAATACAAAAGATGGGAGCGCGATCGGGACAGTGCGCCTGTCAGCTGGGGAGGAGCCACGAGGGGTGCGCCCCTAGGTAGGTGTTATCACAGGGAGGTGGAATAAGTATCTCACCTCCTGTGAATATAGGCAACGATTTCCTGTATTAATAAAATGGGTTTATGTCCCTTTAATATCTCGGGGAACCTTCACATACAGTAAAAACATTATCAGTTTCGTCTCTCCAATAACACCAAACACACATTGAAATATAGAAACATATATATAATATATATGGTGCATTTGTGTCACAATCTCTGAGGACCCCCATGCAACCTCTCAGGGACCCCTGGTTGAGAAACACTGGTATAAGTGATCATGTCCCCACGCAAATGTCACTCTCTCCACCCCTATTAATTTAGTTATAACTTGTCTAATCTGCCTGCAAAGTCAAGCCCCTCCATTCCCTTTATTATTTTAGTTATAACTTGTCTAATCTGCCTGCAAATCAAGCCCCCCATTCCCTTATTAATTTAGTTATAACTTGTCTAATCTGCCTGCAAAGTCAAGCCCCTTCATTCCCCTTATTAATTTAGTTATCATTTGACTAATCTGTCTACATAGTCAAGCCCCTCCATTCCCTTATTAATTTAGTTGCCCTTCTCTGAACTGCTTCCATTTCCCAGATGTCCTTTTGTATATGGGATTCAAAAACTGCACCGCATATTCCAAATGAGGCCTTACCAGTGCCTTGTAAAGAGGGAGAATAATATGTTTCTCCTTGAATCTATTCCCCTCTTTACACAATATCTTGCTAGCTCTAGCCGTGGATGTCTGGCATTGCTCGATTTAAAATCCTGACTCTTTGCCAGCAAACATCAGAATCACGTACACACGTGTCAGAAACGTATGAAACAGCCACGATCTCTGGCAGCCACTAGGCAAAAGAGCGACATGGCAGATGGACTGTTAGAAAACCCCAGAGAGAGGAGATAGTGATTCTGATACAACCATCACTGCTTTACAGAGCTGCCATCAATGGACACTCTGTGCCCCCCAACATGTCACTATGGGGGTGTTTCAATATAAATGAATACATATTAATAAGAAATCTCCCTCCATCCTATTATTCAGGGATGTGATTCACAGATAGGCCAGCAGGGGGCAGTGACATGTAACAACGGTAATATTGGAATCAAAGGTCGAGGGAGGGAGAAAACTCACATGGAG
Organism: Hymenochirus boettgeri; assembly: GCA_019447015.1. NCBI lineage: Eukaryota > Metazoa > Chordata > Amphibia > Anura > Pipidae > Hymenochirus > Hymenochirus boettgeri. Next base: position 162,030,924 of record CM033477.1, on the reverse strand, counting down.
CATAGAACATGACCAGGCTGTGTTTCTTCTTCTTCATGGCTTCTCTGAAATCTTCACCCACAAGATGAAGGACGTTGGACGGTTTCTCATCCCAGGAGGGCTCTGGTGGAGAGGCGCCTCAGGGCTGCGCAGACAAGAGAAAAGCTGATCACATGTAATAACATCACTGCCTGTGTCATCGGGGCTGATGTGACACTGGCTGGTCATGTTAAGTCAGCCCTCCAGCCACTGCTAGGTTAGCCCTTCACCAGCAAAGGTTGACCTAACAGTGACTGGGGAACTGGAGGGCTCACACTAAGATGCGGTGAATCGTAGGACTGACTTAACACTGGCTATTAAACTAGAGGGCTACTAGTCAGTGTTACGTCAGTCCTACAATTCACACCCCATCTTAGTGTCAACCCTCCAGTTCACTAGCCAGTGTTACGTCAGTCCTACGATTCACCCGCTCTTAGTGTCAGCCCTCCAGTTCACTAGCCAGTGTTACGTCAGTCCTACGATTCACCCGCATCTTAGTGTCAGCCCTCCAGTTCACTAGCCAGTGTTACGTCAGTCCTACGATTCACCCGCATCTTAGTGTCAGCCCTCCAGTTCACTAGCCAGTGTTGTCAGTCCTACGATTCACCCGCATCTTAGTGTCAGCCCTCCAGTTTATAGCCAGTGTTACGTCAGTCCTACGATTCACCCGCATCTTAGTGTCAGCCCTCCAGTTCACTAGCCAGTGTTAAGTCAGTCCTACGATTCACCCGCATCTTAGTGTCAGCCCTCCAGTTCACTAGCCGTGTTACGTCAGTCCTACGATTCACCCGCATCTTAGTGTCAGCCCTCCAGTTCACTAGCCAGTGTTACGTCAGTCCTACGATTCACCCCATCTTAGTGTCAGCCCTCCAGTTCACTAGCCAGTGTTGACGTCAGTCCTACGATTCACCCGCATCTTAGTGTCAGCCCTCCAGTTCACCAGCCAGTGTTACTCAGCCCACCACACCCAGGCAGCTTTAAAAGTGTGTCTCAGGTGCCAAAAGGTCTAGAAGCGCCCCCTGTCTGCAGTTGCTAGTACTGTAATGCTCTAGACTGGGCAGCATTTGTACACTGAATTAATACAGTAATGTACATGTATTGCAACCACGCTAAAACAACATGTATACCCTGTGTTTCCCACCTGTGCATCCACTCCACTATCTTCTTTGCTCTGTGCGTAGCTGCGGTAAAGTGTATTTCTCTTCCCCCGTTCTCAAAATACTTCAGGGTGGGAAATCCGGTAATGTGAAATCTCTCCGATACGGATCTATGCAAAGTGGCGTCCACCGCTGCCAGAACTCCGACACCTGGACAATACACAGACCCTTTAATGATAACACTGTGGCTTTAAGAGGTCCCACATGTTCCTACACACCATTACATGTATCCCTATGATATCCTTACATGTACCTTTCCATGTATCCCTAGGTTCCTTACATGTACCTTTCCATGTATCCCTAGGATATCCTTACATGTACCTTTCCATGTTCCTAGATATCCTACATGTACCTTTCCATGTATCCCTAGGATATCCTTACATGTACCTTTCCATGTATCCCTAGGATATCCTTACATGTACCTTTCCATGTATCCCTAGGATATCCTTACATGTACCTTTCCATGTATCCCTAGGATATCCTTACATGTACCTTTCCATGTATCCTATGATACCTTACATGTACCTTTCCATGTATCCTAGGATATCCTTACATGTACTTTCCATGTATCCCAATGATATCTTACATGTACCTTTCCATGTATCCCATGATATCCTACATGTACCTTTCCATGTATCCCTATGATATCCTTACATGTACCTTTCCATGTATCCCTATGATATCCTTATACCTTCATGTACCTGATATCTACATGTACCTTTCCATGTTCCCAATGAATTCCTTACATGTACCTTTCCATGTATCCAATGATATCCTTACATGTACCTTTCCATGTACCCTATGATATCCTTACTGTACCTTTCCATGTATCCCATGATATCCTTACATGTACCTTTCCATGTATCCCTATTATATCCTTATGTACCTTTCATGTATCCCTATGATATCCTTACATGTACCTTTCCAGTATCCCTTTATATCCTTACATGTACCTTTCATGTATCCCTATGATATCCTTACATGACCTTTCTATGTATCCCATATGATATCCTTACATGTACCTTTCCATGTATCCCAATGATATCCTTACATGTACCTTTCATGTATCCCTATGATATCCTTACATGTACCTTTCCATGTATCCCAATGATATCCTTACCATGTACCTTTCCATGTATCCCAATGATATCCTTACATGTACCTTTCCATGTATCCCTATGATATCCTTACATGTACCTTTCCATGTATCCCTATGATATCCTTACATGTACCTTTCCATGTATCCCTATGATATCCTTACATGTCTTTCTATGTATCCCTATGATATCCTTACATGTACCTTTCCATGAATCCCTATGATATCCTTACATGTACCTTTCCATGAATCCCTAGGATATCCTTACATGTAACTTTCCATGTATCCCTATGATATCCTTACATGTACCTTTCCATGTATCCCTATGATATCCTTACATGTACCTTTCCATGTATCCCTATGATATCCTTACATGTACCTTTCCCTGTATCCCTCCATAGACATTATGTGAAGGTCTCGCTATATCTACAGCCAGAAAGCCAATCCCTGACATAATAGAAATGACATCATAATCCAGTCAGTGTGTCATCGTTCATTCAGAACACAAAGCTACAGCGATCTCTGTATGGAACTAAATTCCCAGAGCCGCTAAGTGCTAAGCAGATAATGTTCTATTTCCCTACAAATAATCTGCATATTGTCTGTTTTCACCAAATACGACAAGTTATATTAATCCAATGGTACACATTCTGTCTCTAATAAACAGACTCTCAGCCAGTACGAAGACTTGGCAGGGCACGGGAATTGCAAATCAGCTTTTCATTTTTTTTTGCTTTGAGAGCCCTTGAAGATTTTATTACGATCCCTCCTGCAGAACGATAAAACTCTCATTCAGGGGGGAGCGAAACATTTCATAATGTTCTAACAGGAAACGAGATATTCGCTTTAGTAAACAATGGCAGGGAATAGATAATCTGCTGCACAGCTTGGTCTCAATACAAAGTATAAATAAACCACACCTAGGATCTTCTTTCATCGTAAGTAGATAAGAGCTGTCAGAGCGATATACCGTACATTGTTACACCGTCAGAGCGATATACCGGTACATTGTTACACCGTCAGAGCGATATACCGATACATTGTTTACACCGGCAGAGCGATATACCGATACATGTTACAACCCCCAGAGCGATATACCGATACATTGTTACACCGTCAGAGCGATATACCGATCATTGTTACACCGTCAGAGCAATAAAACCGATACTTGTTACACTGTCAGGGCGATACATTGTTACACTGTCAGGCGATACATGTTACACACGTCAGAGCGATACATTGTTCACGAAACACTGTCAGAGTCGATAACATTGTTACACTGTCAGAGCGATACATTGTTACACTGTCAGAGCGATACATGTTACACTGTCGAGCGATACTTGTTACACTGTCAGAGCGATACATTGTTACACTGTCAGAGCGATACATTTTACACTGTCAGAGCGATACATTGTTACATACTGTCAGAGCGAACATTTACACTGTATAGATACATTGTTACACTGTCAGAGCGATACATTGTTACACTGTCGGAGCGATACATTGTTACACCTTTCGAGAGCGATACATTGTTACACACTGTCGGAGCGATACATTGTTACACTGTCGAGCGATACATTGTTACACTGTCGGAGCGATACATTGGTTACACTGTCGGAGCGATACATGTTACACTGTCGGTAGCATGACATTGTTACACTGTCGAGCGATACATTGTACACTGTCGGAGCGATACATTGTACACTGTCAGCGTACATTGTTCACTGTCGGAGCGATACATTGTACACTGTCGGAGCGATACATTTTTACACTGTCGGAGCGATACATTGTTTACACTGTCGGAGCGATACATTGTTATTCACTGTCGGAGCGATACATTGTTACACTGTCGGAGCGATACATTGTTACATACAACATGTCAGAGCGATACATTGTTACACTGTCGGCGATACATTGTTACACTGTCGGAGCGATACATTGTTACACTGGCACATTACACAAACTATAAATGTAACATTACTGTATATTAATTCAGTGTACAAATGCTGCCCAGTCTAGAGCATTACAGTACTAGGCAACTGCAGACAGGGGGCGCTTCTAGACCTTTTGGCACCTGAGACACACTTTTTAAAGCTGCCTGGGTGTGGTGGGCTGAGTAACACTGGCTGGTGAACTGGAGGGCTGACACTAAGATGCGGGTGAATCGTAGGACTGACGTAACACTGGCTAGTGAACTGGAGGGCTGACACTAAGATGCGGGTGAATCGTAGGACTGACGTAACACTGGCTAGTGAACTGGAGGGCTGACACTAAGATGCGGGTGAATCGTAGACTGACGAACACTGGCTACTAGGTGAACTGGAGGGCTGACACTAAGATGCGGGTGAATCGTAGGACTGACTTAACACTGGCTAGTGAACTGGAGGGCTGACACTAAGATGCGGGTGAATCGTAGGACTGACGTAACACTGGCTAGTGAACTGGAGGGCTGACACTAAGATGCGGGTGAATCGTAGGACTGACGTAACACTGGCTAGTGAACTGGAGGGCTGACACTAAGATGCGGGTGAATCGTAGGACTGACATCTAGTGTCAGCCCTCCAGTTCACTAGCCAGTGTTAAGTCAGTCCTACGATTCACCCGCACTTAGTGTCAGCCCTCCGTTCACTAGCCGTGTTACGTCAGTCCTACGATTCTTACCGCCTCTAGGGTCAGCCCTCCAGTTCATAGCCAGTGTATGTCAGTCCTACGATTCACCCGCATCTTAGTGTCAGCCCTCCAGTGTACTAGCCAGGGTTAGTCAGTCTACGATTCACCCGCATCTTAGTGTCAGCCCTCCAGTTCACTAGCCAGTGTTAAGTCAGTCTACGATTCACCGCATCTTAGTGTCAGCCCTCCAGTTCACTAGCAGTGTTACGTCAGTCTACGATTCACCCGCATCTTAGTGTCAGCCCTCCAGTTCACTAGCCAGTGTGTAGTCAGTCCTACGATTCACCCGCATTTAGTGTCAGCCTCCAGTTCACTAGCCAGTGTTACGTCAGTCCTACGATTCACCCGCATCTTAGTGTCAGCCCTCCAGTTCACCACGCCAGTGTTACTCAGCCCACCACACCAGGCAGCTTTAAAGTGTGTCTCAGGTGCCAAAAGGTCTAGAAGCGCCCCTGTCTGCAGTTGCTAGTACTGTAATGCTCTAGACTGGGCAGCATTTGTACACTGAATTAATATACAGTAATGTACATGTATTGCAACCACGCTAAAAAACATGTATACCTGTGTTTCCCACCTGTGCATCCACTCCACTATCTTTGCTCTGTGCGTAGCTGCGGGTAAAGTGTATTTCTCTTCCCCGTTCTCAAATACTTCAGGGTGGGAAATCCGGTAATGTGAAATCTCTCCGATACGGATCTATGCAAAGTGGCGTCCACCGCTGCCAGAACTCCGACACCCTGGACAATACACAGACACCTTTAATGATAACACTGTGGCTTTAAGAGGTCCACAGTATTCTACAACCATTACATATCCCTATGATATCCTTACATGTACCTTTCATGTATCCCTAGGATATCCTTACATGTACCTTTCCATGTATCCCTAGGATATCCTTACATGTACCTTTCCATGTATCCTGGATATCCTACATGTACCTTTCATGTACACCTAGAATCCTTACATGTACCTTTTCGATGATCCCTAGGATATCTTACATGTATTTCCAGTACCCTAGGTATCCTTACATGTACCTTTCATGTTATCCCTAGTACCTAATGATTCATGTATCCATGATATCCTTAATGTACCTTCCATGTATCCCTAGATATCCTTACATGTACCTTTCCATGATCCCTATGATATCCTTACAGTTACCTTTCCATGTATCCCATGATATCCTACATGTACCTTTCCATGGTCCCTATGATATCCTTCCATGTACCTTTCCATGTATCCCATGTATCTTAAATGTACCTTCCATGTATCCCATGATATCCTTACAGTACCTTTCCATGTATCCCATAGATCCTTACATGTACATTTCCATGTATCCAACAATGATATCCTTACATGTACCTTTCCATGTATCCCTATGATATCCTTACAATGTACTTTCATGATCCCAATGATATCCTTACATGTACCTTTCCATGTATCCCTATGATATACTTAATGTACCTTTCCATGTATCCCTATGATATCCTTACATGTACCTTTCCATGTATCCCATGATATCCTTACATGTACTTTCCATGTATCCATGATATCCTAAGTACCTTTATGTATCCCTAGATATCCTTACATGTACCTTTCCATGGTATCCCATGATATCCTTAAATGTACCTTTCATGTATCCACATTGATATCCTTACATGTACCTTTCCATGATCCCAATGATATCCTTACATGTACCTTTCCATGTATCCCAATGATATCCTTACATGGACCTTCCATGTATCCCTATGATATCCTTACATGTACCTTCATGTATCCCTATGATATCCTTACATGTACCTTTCATGTATCCTATATATTCCTTACATGTACCTTTCTATGTATCCCTATGATATCCTTACATGTACCTTTCCATGAATCCCTATGATATCCTTACATGTACCTTTCCTGAATCCTAGGATATCCTACATGTAACTTTCATGTATCCCTATGATATCCACATGTACCTTTCCATGTATCCCTATGATATCCTACATGTACCTTTCCATGATCCCTTGATATCCTTACATGTACTTTCCCGTATCCCTCCATAGACATTATGTGAAGGTCTCGCTATATCTACAGCCAGAAGCCAATCCCTGACATAATAGAAATGACATCATAATCCAGTCAGTGTGTCATCGTTCATTCAGAACACAAAGCTACAGCGATCTCTGTATGGAACTAAATTCCCAGAGCCTGCTAAGTGCTAAGCAGATAATGTTTCTATTTCCCTACAAATATCTGCATATTGTCTGTTTTCACCAAATACGACAAGTTAATTAATCCTAATGGTAAACAATTCTGTCTCTAATAAAACAGACTCTCAGCCAGTACGAAGACTTGGCAGGGCACGGGAATTGCAAATCAGCTTTTCATTTTTTTTTGCTTTGAGAGCCCCTTGAAGATTTTATTACGATCCCTCATGCAGAACGATTAAAACTCTCATTCAGGGGGGAGCGAAACATTTCATAATGTTCTAAAGCAGAAACGAGATATGTCGCTTTAGTAAACAATGGCAGGGAATAGATAATCTGCTGCACAGGTTGTCTCAATACAAAGTATAAATAAACCAAACCTAGGGATCTCTTTCATCGTAAGTAGATAAGAGCTGTCAGACGAATACGTACTGTTCAGTAAGCGAATACCGGTACATTGTTACCCGTCAGAGCGATACGGCATTTTAACCGCACGAGTATACCGATAATGTTACACGTAGAGCGATATACCGATACATTGTTACACCGTCAGAGCGATATACCATACATTGGTACACGTCAGAGCTATACCGATACATTGTTACTGGCGGGGACATTGTTACAATGTCAGGGATTACATTGTTACACTGTCAGAGCGATACATTGTTACACTGTCAGAGCGATAAATGTTACCATGTCAAGCGATACATTGTTACACTGTCAGAGCGGATTACATGTTACACTGTCAGAGCGGATACATGTTACACTGTCAGAGACGATACATGTTACACTGTCAGAGCGATACATTGTGTACACTGTCAGAGCGAACATGTACATTGTCAACGATCATGTTACACTGCAGACGATCATTGTTACATTCACGTTGTCAGTCAGAGCGATACATTGTTACACTGTCAGAGCGATACATTGTTACACAGTCGAGCGATCATTGTTACACTTCGAGCGATACATTGTTACACTGTAGAGCGATACATTGTCACTGTCGAGCGATACATTGTTACAACTGTCGGAGCGATACATTGTTACACTGTCGGAGCGATACATTGTACACTGTGGAGCGATACATTGTACACTGTCGGAGCGCTAATTGTTACACTGTCGGAGACGATTACATTGTTACACTGTCGGAGCGATTACATTGTTACACGGCGGAGCGATACATTGTAGTACACTGTCGGAGCGATACTCTGTGTACACTGTCGGAGCGATCATTGTTACATGTCGGAGCGATAAATTGTTACACTGTCGGAGCGATACATGTTACACGTCGGAGCGATTAATTGTTACGTCGAGAGCGAGTACATGTTACACTGTCGGAGCGATACATTGTTACACTGTCGGAGCGATACATTGTTACACTGTCGGAGCGATACATTGTTAACTGTCGGAGCGATACATTGTTACACTGTCGGAGCGATACATTGTTACACTGTCAGAGCGATACATTGTTACACTGTCGGAGCGGACATTGTACACTGTCAGAGGAACATGTACACTGTCGGAGTGATACATTGTGAGATTCCTAAGCTTGAATGAAAAATAACGTAATGGAAATAAGCTTATAGTAGAAAAATGGCTTCTCTGTTTGCCTTTGCACTTAAACATCATTCTTTGGAATAGGCCAAAGCATATCTGTGGTATTCAGTTAAATCTACCGGACTACCGTGTCGGAATGTAGCGTCTCTGCCGCCTTCTCATATTCAGGTTTAATTTTCTTACAGTGACCCCACCCTGCGGAATTAAAGACCAAGCGCTAACGAGGGACATTTTGAAAGGCTCCAGATATTCCAGGGCCTCTAACACAGAAACACAGAGCAGAGCTTGCAGGCAGGTCAGTTGTTCAATGGAGCGTAAAGGGCAAGTTGCAAAAACGTGCCCTAAAGAACATTTCCCCACGGTTTCTAATTCTCAGTGACAGGCGAGTCTGGCCACAAGTGTCTATTTACAGTCACCTGAACCTGCCACTTTAATTAAAAGACAAAACATTTCCATTGTACCCAAAGAAATCAGCGGGGGTTAACACAGAACGAATTGATCATTTGACATCGGCATAGTAATGCAGTATGGCATCTCCAACACACTCTACTGAAACAGTTTTGTATCATTCGCTGCCAATGGAAAATTTTACTTGTGCAAACATTAAATGAACGGATATTGGTACACACTGAGGCTTAATCACTTTGGCTCCATGTGCATCGCTCTATAGGTCGACATTTTAAAGAGGCATTGTTGATTCGCTTAGTGGACACTTTCCTTACTGTCCCTTTAAAGCAGATCGCCATACCTTTAATTCCCTCGTTTTCACTAGATCCCTTTAATGCAGCGAATAATATTCAGATACAATTCCCAATAAATAAGTGATAAACGCAGGATTAAGGGCCGGTCGTGCCTTATCGCCGGATCTGTAACATAACAGGTGGGATCTGCTGCATACCCCCAACAGGTAATGTCAATCCCTATTGCCCCGATATTCATTGAGATAATTAATCATTAATATATGAGGGGTATTCGTTATTACACAAAATAATAAGTGACCCTAACGAGTGTTAAAGCATCCGCTCTTTTGAATGACAATTCCCAGAATTCCGTGTCCCTATAGGGGGAGGGGATTGCTGGGAATTTGAATTGGCAGGGATCTAGCCGTGTGTGTGAATATAGGAAAGTGATAAAGCTACAGGGGGCGTAGAACATGACGAGCACCGAGGGGTGGTCCTTCAGGAACTGGTCGAAATCTGCGTCTGTCACGGTGATTCACGGACGTCTCCTGCTCCGCCCACGCCACTTCGGGGGCATCAGGGACCGGAGGTTTCAGGGCTGAATTATAAATTCCCATTATTACCATTACACCTTTATATGAATGATTATGAATGACGGGTGTGGAGACTGCAGCGCTCTAGTAAACTACATGCAGTTTTTAGGCTTTACCAGTAGATGGCGACACTAGACGGCTGGGGTAACATCCATTTCACATCTCCTGAGGCTTGATTACCAACTGGTTGGATAAGTCGGTAATTCCCCCATCCTGTGTATTTTTAATATTGGCAATAATGTCATTTTTAAAGGGAACTTAATCCAAAAAAACACGCCTCCCTAAAACTGTACCCAAGATGAGGACCTAAAAGGTAGGAGCCGAAACTACCTTCTTATGTGCCCTTGCTCAGTCCATTGCGGTCTTGGCCCCCCCCCTGCACTAGCAGAATTTAAACCAATGGGAGGACACGCACTACAAGAAGGACATCCTCCCATTGGAAGGCAAATGTCGCAGGTTGGAGCGAACCTTGAAGGTAAGTGCCCCTGAACCCCTGTCAGAAGTGTAAACACATCTCCCTATATAAGGAATAAAATGTTTATTAAAGGGACCGTCCGCCAGCGTCCGCGTGGTAAATAAAAAAATTTCCACGTTCCAGGAGATTGAACACCTTAATATGGTCAGTTGTACAGGTTCTACCATGATGAAAGAAGTATGTCGCGGTCCGGGCCTGTGGTCTTTGGCCGATTCCGTATGAATTTAAAATCTGGCACAACATAGGAACCACAACCCAGGTTTTAACTCCTGTGAAACGAAGCAAAACGGCGTCTGAGGCCTTTCCATTACCACCAGGGACACAGATTCCCGAACGGTCACAGTCGCCCACATCCCCATCAATCAATTGCGAGAATTTTATTGGCTGCTGCATAGAACTTACTCTTTCAGCCAATCAGCAATGTCCTTGGCTGTGTGCTCCGTATTTCTCAAAGTTGAACATGTATTTTCCCTTCTGGGGGGAGAAATAATAAATTTAATAAAAAAACTCCCTTTCCAACCAGCCCAATCAAATAGTGGTCTAGTGAAACAGCTCATCCCATAGGGAGAGCAGAGTAAAGCGAACATTACGTAGAATCGTCGGCCATTTGTCTGCACCCAAAACCCCTCCACTTCCCTTTAACAGACACTGATTAGTCAGGGCCATATGAAGCATTTTTGCTAATTTGCCTTCGTCTATATAAACGTTGAAAAACTTTCAAAACCCAAAATTACTTTATTGCTCTACAAGTTGGTGGTTTACACTGTTCACACTGGAGATATATAAATCCAGGGCAGATGATACAGAAATCATTCAATCCAACCAAAACATCAACTCTAAGGGAGAGAGAATAGTACCAAAGGAACTTCACCTCTCAACATCGAGCACAGCAGAGAACACAACACCGGGGTATCACAATCACAGCCAGAAAAGGACAAGAAACGGACACCCAGTGTATCACAATCACAGCCAGAAAGCAAGAAACACGTCACCCAGTGTATCCACAATCACAGCCAGAAAGACAAGAACACGACACCCAGTGTATCACAATCACAGCCAAGGACAAGAAACACGAACCAGTGTATCAGAATCACAGCCAGAAAGACAAGAACACGACACCCAGTGTATCAGAATCACAGCCAGAAGGACAAGAACACGTCACCCAGTGTATCACAATCACAGCCAGAAGGACAAGAACACGTCACCCAGTGTATCACAATCACAGCCAGAAAGACAAGAACACGACACCCAGTGTATCAGAATCACAGCCAGAAAGACAAGAACAGGCACCAGTGTATGTCACCATCACAGCCAGAAGGACAAGAAACACGTCACCCAGTGTATCACAATCACAGCAGAAAGACAAGAACACGACACCCAGTGTATCAGAATCACAGCCAGAAAGACAAGAACACGTAACCAGGTATCCACAATCACAGCCAGAAAGACAAGAACACGTCACCCATGTATCACAATCAAGCCAGAAAGACAAGAAAACACGACACCAGTGTCTCACAATCACAGCCAGAAAGACAAGAACACGACACCCGGTATGCACAATCACAGCCAGAAAGACAAGAAACACACCCAGTGTATTCACAATCACAGCCAGAAAGACCAGAACACGACACCCAGTGTATCACAATCACAGCCAGAAAGACAAGAACACGACACCCAGTGTATCACAAATCACAGCCAGGAAAGACAAGAACACGAAACCCGGTGTATCACAATCACAGCCAGAAAGACACGAACACGACACCCGGTGTATCACAATCACAGCCGAAAGACAAGAACACCGACACCAGGAATCCAAATCACAGCCGAAGAAAAGAAGAACGGACACCCGGTGTATCACACTCACGCCAGAAAAACAAGAACACGGCACCAGTGTATCACAATCCAGCCAGAAAGACAAGAACACGGCACCCAGTTGTATCACAATCACAGCCAGAAAGACAAGAAACGTCAACAGTGTATCACAATCACAGCCAGAAGACAAGAACACGTCCCCGTGTATCACAATCACAGCCAGAAAGACAAGAACACGGCACCCAGTGTATCACACATACAGCCAGAAGGACAAAGAACACGGCACCCAATGTATCACAATCACAGCCAGAAAGACAAGAACACGACACCCAGTGTATCACAATCACAGCCAGAAAGACAAGAACACGGCACCCAATGTATCACAATCACAGCCAGAAAGACAAGAACACGGCACCGGTGTTCACAATCAGCCGAAAAGACAGAAACACGACACCCGGTGTAATCACAATCACAGCCAGAAAGAACAAGAACACGACACCCAGTGTATCACCATCACAGCCAGAAAAAGACAAGACACGGCACCCAGTGTATCACAATCACAGCCAGAAAGACAAGACACGACACCCAGTGTATCACAATCACCCGTGTATCACAATCACAGCCAGAAAGACAAGACACGAACACCCAGGGTATCACAACCACAGCCAGAAAGACAAGAAACGACACCCGGTGTTCACAATCACAGCAGAAAGACAAGACACGACACCGGTGTATCACAATCACAGCCAGAAAGACAAGAAACACGTCACCCAGTGTATCACATTCCAGGCGAATGTGTGGGTGTCGTGTAATCAGTTATAATAATTGTGTAAATATACAATATACAATTACAATCATTGAATCTCTGTTTAGTTACGAGGAGACTCGGAATATCTGCAGTAAAAGATCCACGTATTTAAAATGACACAGTAAAGCTCCCCATCATGTGTTGCTTTTCGCATGTTAAATCGGTGTCTCTGCTTCTGGCCGTAATAAAACTGTCCCCTTGTTTTCGGAGAAGGAAAATGAAATAAAACTCACTGCCGGGATTGGCCGCCTGGATATTCATAAAAACGTAAATAACCACATTGATTAAAAAATAAAACACATCTAAACGGTGTGTGGAACGTGTTTATGGCAACTTTGTTAACTGGAGGCATCTGGCAGCTGTGACTGTCAAAAATCAATGGGGGCAGTTAAGGACTCACTCAAATACAGTATGGTGGGGTAAAACCTTCACGTTGTATTCTTCTTCAGACGATCGAACTTGGGGGTGAACATTCAGACCAGCCAGGACCTGCCAATACATAACAGGTCACATAAATTCCTGGACCCCGGGGGCAATCATTTCACACACAGCAGCCGATACGTTGTTACTTTCTACAGGGATTAGCTGCGCCGGCAAACTAAAGGTTAAAATGTCACAGTTCCCCTTATTTACATTTAGGGGGGTGACAAAGTGTGAACGCCTGTCAGGTCTCATTCTGCAGGAGCTGCCATACTGGATTAATGTCATGTCACAGGGGAGGGGAGACACAGACAGAGAGAATTATAACGACCACCTATAGAATGGTTTAACATGAATTGGCTCTAGAATATTATTATTCCATTTCTAGGTTTTTTTTAAATATATTTATATTTCATTACAGTTGTTTAAGCCATGCATGCGTGTGTATTCTACAAAGTCAATCAGTAGGGCCGCTACAATAGATGAATAACTGCCAAATATGTACCAGAAAACAAAGTTTCATGTCATGAAACAAATTAAAGGGCCTAGTCCTCCAACCAAATGAAATTGATATAGGTAAAATAGCCAAAACTGCAATAGTTAGAAATCTGAGAGATGTAAGACTAGCTGACTTGTGCCTTTTCTGTTACCTGTTACCTTTCTGTTTCTGTTTAATGATTCCAGGTTCTTCCAGTTAGCAGCTGTCAGTCATTGAACAGATGACATCACAGCCAATGACTGAATGACATTTCCCTAGCTGCTTTCTGAGCATGTCAGCTGTAAAAGAGCTTGGAGGGAGACAGAAATCTTTTCAGAGGCAGAATGGAAGGTTTAAACAGTCCTACATTTGTCGGCCTTTACTATGCTGGGATTTGGGGTGGGTTGATATACCTAATATAATACACCCAATATTTATCATATTAATTCTCATTAAAGGGTGGAGTGCCCATTAAGTAATTTTTCCATGCGGACCCTTAATGTTTTGGTTTGGACAAAAAGACTAGACACATATCCGACTAGGGCAATCTCTGAAAAGGTCCCCAGCTGTCCAGGGCATGATGGCGTCTGGCAGTTCCAACATATCTGCATAGATTAAGTTGATAGCGTTTCGATCTGCGCACGTCATTGCCTTGCTAATGGCTTCGGTTCTTTTTTCTTCTCCCTAGCGTCCGCGTCAGTTTCAAGATAGACCTGCTCGCCTTTTGTATCTACACAAACTGGGATAAAAGGTCCATAAAGAGGATTTATTGCGATCAAGCGAGAACATTTGGACTCTTTCACAACACTATTCGATTTTCTGCTGCGCACAAAAACCGATAAAATTATTCATCTCCTTAAATTACTTCACATAAGAGCTCTTCAGATTGGTGCGGCTTGCTGGTAAACTGCAATCATCGCTACACACGCTGCACCTTGACAGAGGCGAAAGGGAAGAGATAGAGATGGGTTAATCGGGCAAAAATCGGAAACGAACGGGGAAAAAAACAAAAATTAAAGGGGAATTAAACTAATTATTCAGTTCACATTGTTGATTGTTGTTGTTAAAAGATCCCCAGGATTTAGTGCATGGGTAAAACACGAAAGAGACTTTTTGTTCTGACGAGCATTCACAACTAGCAAGCGCATCGGGGAATATCTCGGGGAACAATGGCAGAGACCCAGAAGGCAGTACAGTTGCAAGAGCTTACAAAACTTCATGTAATGGTGGAAACAAGGGACACTTACATGGACATATAAAAACAGCATCAGTAAAGGGGCGCTCTTCCGTCTTCAGAAATGCGGAAATCTGCGGAGAGATGTCACATCCATTGTAGTAGAAATACTGGGCCCTGGGTAGTCACCTTGTTGATTTATTATAAATGAAAATACCTTCTCGTTATCCGATATGGACGACATTCTTTGGCTTCTGGATTCTCTTCTCACTAATGGGCCCCTTCGGGGTGTTCAGAAAGGGCCCACCAGTGGACTGTGAGGACAGGATAACAAAGATGTAGATTAGGCACCACCCACTATATAAATATATAAGCGCTCTATTTAACCGTACCACGCTGCCAGTGGTAACAGATCGATACACACATTCTATCATCAATAAACCATAACAATGAAGGCTGAGGCCACACGATGCCAGAAAGAAGCGACGCAGTTATCACAGCGTTTATCGTCCTTTTGCGCTGCGTTCCGCAAAATTAGTCTGTTACGCCACCACACAGCCAAAAAGATGATACAGTGCGCAGAACACAGAATGCAGCCCACACTGTGACTTGTTCGTCTGTCGGGCCCATAGAATTAATAAAATATCCAATAAGATTAAGATTGCAAGGCTTATTGCAAACCTTACCATTCATAATACCAGATAACCAGGGCCTTACTCCAGAGCAAAAAGTCTCAAAAGCTATAATACTGGGTAAAATCGGTTACCCTTGAGCGTAAGGGGCCGGTTATATTCAAATGGAAAGTCCCCATCCCTTAGGGAAACAGAGATAAACCATTAATCATCAGTGAATAACAATACCCCCTTCAAGACAATGCAGATGGTGGGTGAGGACTCTTTCATATGTCCCAAACACGTCCCCAGCCATCCTGGGCGTGCCTGACACCACCAAGCTAAACGCCCCACCCTACACTGTCGGAGCGATACATTGTTACACTGTCGGAGCGATACATTGTTACACTGTCAGAGCGATACATTGTTACACTGTCAGAGCGATACATTGTTACACTGTCAGAGCGATACATTGTTACACTGTCGGAGTGATACATTGTGAGATTCCTAAGCTTGAATGAAAATAACGTAATGGAAATAAGCTTATAGTAGAAAAATGGCTTCTCTGTTTGCCTTTGCACTTAAACATCATTCTTTGGAATAGGCCAAAGCATATCTGTGGTATTCAGTTAAATCTACCGGACTTACCGTGTCGGAATGTAGCGTCTCTGCCGCCTTCTCATATTCAGGTTTAATTTTCTTACAGTGACCACACCCTGCGGAATTAAAGACCAAGCGCTAACGAGGGACATTTTGAAAGGCTCCAGATATTCCAGGGCCTCTAACACAGAAACACAGAGCAGAGCTTGCAGGCAGGTCAGTTGTTCAATGAGCGTAAAGGGCAAGTTGCAAAAAGTGCCATAAAGAACATTTCCCCACGGTTTCTAATTCTCAGTGACAGGCGAGTCTGGCCACAAGCTGTTCTATTTACAGTCACCTGAACCTGCCACTTTAATTAACAGACAAAACATTTCCCATTGTACCCAAGAAATCAGCGGGGAAGTTAACACAGAACTGAATTTGATCATTTTTGACATCGGCATAGTAATGCAGTATGGCATCTCCAACACATCTACTGAAACAGTTTTGTTTATCATTCGCTGTCCAATGGAAAATTTTACTTGTGCAAACATTAAATGAACGGATATTGGTCACACTGAGCGCTTAATCACTTTGGCTCCATGTGCATCGCTCTATAGGTCGACATTTAACAAGAGGCCATTGTTGATTCGCTTAGTGTGACACTTTCCTCTACTGTCCCTTTAAAGCAGATCGCCATACCCTTTAATTCCCCTCGTTTATCACTAGATCCCTTTAATGCAGCGAATTAATATTCAGATACAAATTCCCAATAAATAAGTGATAAACGCAGGATTAAAGGGCCGGTCGTGCCTTATCGCCGGATCTGTAACATAACAGGTGGGATCCTGCTGCATACCCCCAACAGGTAATGTCAATTCCATATTGACCCCGATATTCATTGAGATAATTAATCATTAATTAATAATGAGGGGTATTCGTTATTACACAAAATAAATAAGTGACCATAACGAGTGTTAAAGCATCCGCTCTTTTGAATGACAATTCCCAGAATTCCTGTTCCCTATAGGGGGAGGGGATTGCTGGGAATTTGAATTGGCAGCGGATCTAGCAGTGTGTGTGAATATAGGAAAGTGATAAAGCTCACAGGGGGCGTAGAACATGACGAGCACCGAGGGGTGGTCCTTCAGGAACTGGTCGAAATCTGCGTCTGTCAGGTGATTCACGGACGTCTCCTGCTCCGCCCACGCCACTTCGGGGGCATCAGGGACCGGAGGTTCAGGGCTGAAATTATAAATTCCCATTATTACCATTTACACCTTTATATGAATGATTATGAATGACGGGTGTGGAGACTGCAGCGCTCTAGTAAACTACATGCAGTTTTTAGGCTTTACCAGTAGATGGCGACACTAGACGGCTGGGTAACATCCATTTCACATCTCCTGAGGCTTGATACCAACTGGTTGGATAAGTCGGTAATTTCCCCCCATCCTGTGTATTTTAATATTGCAATGTCATTTATTTAAAGGGGAACTTAATCCAAAAAAAACACGCCCTCCCTTAAACTGTACCCAAGATGAGGACCTAAAAGGTTAGGAGCCGAAACTTACCTTCTTATGTGCCCTTGCTCAGTCCATTGCGGTCTGGCCCCACCCCCTGCACTAGCAGAATTTAAACCAATGGGAGGACACGCACTACAAGAAGGACATCCTCCCATTGGAAGCGCAAATGTTCGCAGGTCTGGTAGCGAACCTTGAAGGTAAGTGCCCCCTGAACCCCTGTCAGAAGTGTTATAACACATCTCCCTATATAAGGAATAAAATGTCTATTAAAGGGACCACGTCCGCCAGCGTCGCGGTAAATAAAAAAATTCCACTTCAGGAGATTGAAACCTTAATATGGTCAGTTGTACAGGTTCTACCATGATGAAGCAGGTCATGTCTGCGGTCCGGGCCTGTGGTCTTTGGCCGATTCCCTGTATGAAGTTAAAATCTGGCACAACATGGAAACCACAAACCCAGGTTTTTAACTCCTGTGAAACGAAGCAAACGGCAGGTCTGAGGCCTTTCCCATTACCCCAGGGACACAGATTCCCGAACGGTCACAGTCGCCCACATCCCCAATAATCAATTGCTAGAATTTTATTGGCTGCTGCATAGAACTTACTCTTTCAGCCAATCAGCAATGTCCTTGGCTGTAGCTCCGTATTTCTCAAAGTTGAACATGTATTTTCCCTTCCTGGGGGGAGAAATAAATAAATTTAATAAAAAACTCCCGTTTCCAACCAGCCAATCAAATCCGTGGTCTAGTGAACAGCTCATCCCATAGGGAGAGCAGAGTAAAGCGAACATTACGTAGAATCGTCGGCCATTTGTCTGCACCCAAACACCCCTCCACTTCCCCTTTAACAGACACTTGCATTAGGTCAGGGCCATATGAAGCATTTTTTGCTAATTTGCCTTCGTTCTCTAAACGTTGAAAACTTTCAAAACCCAAATTACTTTATTTGCTCTTACAAGTTGGTGGTTTACACTGTTCACACTGGAGATATATAAATCCAGGGCAGATGATACAGAAATCATTTCAATCCAACCAAAACATCAAACTCTAAGGGAGAGAGAATAGTACCAAAGGAACTTCACCTCTCAACATCGAGCACAGCCAGAGAACACAACACCCGGTGTATCACAATCACAGCCAGAAGGACAAGAACACGACACCCAGTGTATCACAATCACAGCCAGAAAGACAAGAACACGTCACCCAGTGTATCACAATCACAGCCAGAAAGACAAGAACACGACACCCAGTGTATCACAATCACAGCCAGAAGGACAAGAACACGACACCCAGTGTATCAGAATCACAGCCAGAAAGACAAGAACACGACACCCAGTGTATCAGAATCACAGCCAGAAGGACAAGAACACGTCACCCAGTGTATCACAATCACAGCCAGAAGGACAAGAAAACAGTCACCCCAGTGGTATCACAATCACAGCCAGAAAGACAAGAACACGACACCCAGTGTTATCAAGAATTCAACAGCCAGAAAGACAAGAACACGACACCCAGTGTATCAGAATCACAGCCAGAAAGACAAGAACACGTCACCAGTGTATCACAATCACAGCCAGAAGCGACAGAACACCGTACACCCAGTGTATCAAATCACAGCAGAAAGACAAGAACACGACACCCAGTGTATCAGAATACAGCAGAAAGACAAGAACACGCACCCAGTGTATCACAATCACAGCCGAAAGACAAGAACCGCACCCGTGTATCACAATCACACCAGAAAGACAAGACACGACACCCAGTGTATCACAATCACAGCCAGAAAGACAAGAACACGACACCCGGTGTATCACAATCACAGCCAGAAAGACAAGAACACGACACCCAGTGTATCACAATCACAGCCAGAAAGACAAGAACACGACACCCAGTGTATCACAATCACAGCCAGAAAGACAAGAACACGACACCCAGTGTATCACAATCACAGCCAGAAAGGACAAGAACACGCGCACCCGGTGTATCACACATCACAGCCAGAAAGACACGAACACGACACCCAGTGTATCACATCACAGCCAGAAAGACAAGAACACGACACCCGGGTATCACAATCACAGCCAGAAAAACAAGAAACACGCACCAGTGTATCACAATCACAGCCAGAAAGACAAGAACACGGCACCCAGTGTATCACAATCACAGCCAGAAAGACAAGAACCCGTCACCCAGTGTATCACAATCCACAGCCAGAAAGACAAGAACACGTCACCCAGTGTATCACAATCACAGCCAGAAAGACAAGAACACGGCACCCAGTGTATCACAATCACAGCCAGAAGACAAGAACACGGCACCCAATGTATCACAATCACAGCCAGAAAGACAAGAACACGACACCCAGTGTATCACAATCACAGCCAGAAAGACAAGAACACGGCACCCAATGTATCACAATCACAGCCAGAAAGACAAGAACACGGCACCCGGTGTATCACAATCACAGCCAAAGACAAGAACACGCACCCGTGTATCACAACACAGCCAAAACAGGAAACACGACACCCAGTGTATCACAATCACAGCCAGAAAGACAAGACACGGCACCAGTGTATCACAATCACAGCCAGAAAGACAAGAACACGACACCCAGTGTATCACAATCACCCAGTGTATCACAATCACAGCCAGAAAGACAAGAACACGACACCCAGTGTATCACAACCACAGCCAGAAAGACAAGAACACGACACCCGGTGTATCACAATCACAGCCAGAAAGACAAGAACACGTCACCCAGTGTATCACAATTCCAGGCGGATGTGCTGGGTGTCGTGTAATCAGTTATAATAATTGTGTAAATATACAATAATACAATTACAATCATTTGAATCTCTGTTTAGTTACGAGGAGACTCGGAATATCTGCAGTAAAATGATCCACTGTATTTAAAATGACACAGTAAAGCTCCCCATCAGTGTGTTGCTTTTCGCATTGTTATAATCGGTGTCTCTGCTTCTGGCCGTAATAAAACTGTCCCCTTGTTCTGGAGAAGGAAAATGAAATAAAACTCACTGCCGGGATTGGCCGCCTGGATATTCATGAAAACGTAAATAACCACCATGATTAAAAATAAAAACAAATCTAAACGGTGAAACGTGTTATGGCAACTTTGTTTAACTGGAGGCATCGGCAGCCTGTGACTGTCAAAAATCAATGGGGGCAGTTAAGGACTCACTCAAAATACAGTATGGTGGGGTAACCCTTCACGTTGTATTCTTCTTTCAGACGATCGAACTCTGGCGGGTGAACATTCAGACCAGCCAGGACCTGCCAATTACATTAACAGAGTCACATAAATTCCTGGACCCCGGGGGCCAATCATTTCACACACAGCAGCCGATACGTTGTTACTTTCTACAGGGATTAGCTGCGCCGGCAAACTAAAGGTTAAATGTCACCAGTTCCCCTTATTTACATTTAGGGGTGACAAAGTGTGAACGCCTGTCAGGTCTCATTCTGCAGGAGCTGCCATACTGAATTAATGTCATGTCACAGGGGAGGGGAGACACAGACAAGAGGAATTATAACGACCACCTATAGAATTGGTTTAACATGACATTTGGCTATGAATATTATTATTCCATTTCTAGGTTTTTTTTTAAATATATTTATATTTCATACAGTTTGTTTAAGCCATGCATGCGCTGTGTATTCTACAAAGTCAATCAGTAGGGCAGCTACAATAGATGAATAACTGCAAATATGTACCAGATAAACAAAGTTCATGTTCATAGCAAACATTAAAGGGCTAGTCCTCCAACCAAATGAAAAATTGTATATAGGTAAAATAGGCCCAAAACTGCAATAGTTAGAAATCTGAGAGATGTAAGACTAGCCTGACTTGCTGCCTTTTCTGTTACCTGTTACCTTTCTGTTTCTGTTTTACTGATTCCAGGTTCTTCCAGTTAGCAGCTGTCAGTCATGTAACAGATGACATCACAGCCAATGACTGAATGACATTTCCCTAGCTGCCTTTTCTGAGCATGTTCAAGCTTGTAAAAGAGCTTGGAGAGGAGACAGAAATCTTTTCAGAGGCAGAGGAAGGTTACAGTCCTACATTTGTCGGCTTTTTAACTATTGTGGGTTTGGGGGTGATATACCTAATATAATAACCCAATATTTATCTATATAATTCTTCATTTAAAGGGTGGAGTTGCCCATTAAGTAATTTTCCATGCTGACACTAATGTTTTGGTTGGACAAAGACTAGATCACATGATCAGACTAGGGCAATCCTCTGAAAAGGTCCCCAGCTGTCAGGGCATGATGGGAGCTGCAGTTCCAACATTATCTGCATAGATTAAGTTTGATAGCGTTTGATCTGCGCACGTCAATTGCCTTGCTAATGGCCGTTTCTCCCTAGCGTCCGCGTCCGTTCAAATAACCTCTCGCTTGTATCTACACAAACTGGGATAAAAGGTCCATAAAGGGGATTTATTGCGATCGCGAGAACCATTTGGACTCGTTCCAACACTATTCGCTTTTCTGCTGCGCAAAACCGATAAAATTATTCATCTCCTTAAATTACTCACATAAGAGCCCTTCAGATTGGTGGCGGCCTGCTGGTAAACTGGCATCATCCGCTTACACACGCTGCACCCTGACAGAGGCGAAAGGGAGAGAGAGAGATGGGTTAATGGCGACATCGGAAACCGAACGGGGAAAAAACAAAAATAAAGGGGAATTTAAACTAATTATTTCAGTTCAATTGTGATTGGTTGTGTTAAAAGATCCCCAGGATTTAGGCTGGGTAAACACGAAGAGACTTTTTGTTCTGACCGAGCATTCACAACTAGCAAGCGCTCGGGAATATCTCGGGAACAATGGCAGAGACCCAGAAAGGCAGACAGTGCAAAGAGCGTTACAAACCTTCATAGTAATGGGGGAACCAGGGACACTTACATGGAGCATAAAACATCATCAGTAGGGGGCGCTCTTCCTTCTTCAGAAACCTGCGGAAATCCTGCGGAGAGATGTCACATCCATTGTAGATAGAAATACTGGCCTGTAGTCAACGCTTGATTTATTATAAAATGGAAATACCTTCTCGTTATCGATATGGACGACATCTTTGGCTTCTGGATTCTCTTCCCATAATGGGGCCCCTTCGGGGTCCTTCAGAAAGGCCACAATGGACTGTGAGACAGGATAACAAAGATGGAGATTAGTCACCCCACTATATAAATATATAAGCGCTCTATGTAACCGTACACACGGACTGCAGTGTAACAGATCGAGACACAACATTCTATATTAAAACCATCAACATGAAGGCTGAGGCCACACGATGCCAGAAGGCGACGCAGAGTTATCACGCGTTATCGTCCCTTTTGCGCTGCGTTCCGCAAAATAGTCTGTTATCGGACACCAGCAAAAAAGGGATACAGTGCGCAGACACAGAAAATGGCAGCCCACATGGACTTGCGCTGCGGCCCATAGATATTAATAAAATATCCAAGAAGCATTAAAGATTGCAAGCTTATTGCAAAGCCTTCCATTCATAATACCAGATAACCAGGCTTCTCCAGAGCAAAAAGTTCAAAAGCTTATAATCGGTTATAAATCGGTTACCTTGAGCGTAAAGGGCCGGTTATATTCTAAATGGAAAGTCCCATCCCTAGGGAAACAGAGAATAAACCATTAATAATCATGAATAACAATATCCCCCTTCAGACATGCAGATTGTGGGTGGGACCTATTCATCTGTCCAAACACGCCCCCAGACCATCCTGGGCGTGCCTGAACCACCCAAGCTACACGCCCCACCCACGCGGAACAGGCAGACACTGGGACTTAAATATTTCTATATATTCCTGTTTAAAGGGTTCATAACTGAGCGTGATTGTACAGTTACGGAACATGTTTCACCCACTTGTAATGAAGCAGCTCCACTCCGCTGGATTTTGCTCCGGGATCCACTTTCACCTTCTTGCAAACTTTTCTGCTTTCAGCATCACTATAATGAGATAAACCAGAGTCAACACGTTACCAACAGGTGCGTCATACAGAGCCAACACGTTACCAACAGGTGCGTCATACAATAGACAACACCACCTTACACGGTGCGTCATAACATGAGGCACTACGTGACCCAACAGGTTGCGTCATACAGAGCCAACTGACTACCAACAGGTGCGTCATACAGAGCCAACACGTCACCGTCAACAGTCCGTCATACAGAGCCAACACGTCTACCAACAGGTGCGTCATACAGAGCCAACACGTCACCAACAGGTGCTTCATACGAGCCAACACGTCACCACAGGTGAGTCATACAGAGCCAACACGTCCAACAGTGCGTCATACAGAGCAACACGTCACCACAGTGCGTCATACGAGGCACACGTTACCAGAACAGGTGCGTCATACAGAGTCAACACGTCACCAACAGGTGCGTCATACAGAGCCAACATGTCACCAACAGGTGCGTCATACAGAGCCAACACGTCACCAACAGGTACGTCATACAGAGCCAACACGTCACCAACAGGTGCGACATACAGAGCCAACACGTCACCAACAGGTGCGTAATACAGAGCCAACACGTCACCAACAGGTGCGTCATACAGAGCCAACACGTCACCAACAGGTGCGTCATACAGAGCCAACACGTTACCAACAGGTGCGTCATACAGAGCCTGTCCTGCCAACGAGTCACAGGTTACCAAGTCTCGTGCACTCAGTGAGATCACACAGACGACTAACCAATCGCGGTGAAAAATGACTGGTAAGCGGATCTATAAATCTAGTCGGTCAGGCAGGAATATCAGACGGGAGTTGCCCTGTGTTTACCAGCGCTAAAGCCGTGACCAATCGTTGTTGTTTATTGAACACAGACAAATCATGGAATTCCCAGTGTAACATACCCACAGTCGATCCAGGACACTGTCGCCCTTCCTTTAACATCCTGCGCCACGTCAGATAAGAGTTTGAGCGGTCGTTCCGCCACAGAGGCTGCAAATAATAAGAAAACATGTAAATGGCAGCAGGTGATTGATTTCACACTGTACACACACGGTTAATACATTTAATACACGTGCAGTTGTGTAAGCGCCAACACAAACAGACTAGGAAGTGTAAATTACAGCTGTCAGTCTGTAACTGAACTGGTCCGCTGGTTAAAGGTTACATCCACCTCAACCATCTCACTTATTGCTTACTTCATTCTAAAGCTTAGATTCTCTTTCCTTACTGAACTCCACAGAGAGGTATTTGCTATAGTTATGGGGCCCATACACGGACCAATTCGATTGTACAATGTCCTGATGACGTCTGAACGTCTGCTCATGTATGGACAATCTTAGTATGTTTTTTCTTCCCTATCGGGTCAATGGGAACATTTTTATCAGGCCTATCCTGAACGTACGATCCAATGATCATACGATTGTCCGTGTGTGGGCCCCAGTAGGGTTGGGTATATTTTGGAAGGGGGAATAAGGAATTTTACTTAAATGGTAAAGTCTGAGCGACTTCATTAAATAATGAAATGTTAGAGGAAGTACATTTTAGCATGGCAGCTCCAGCGAGACCTGTGCCCCAAAACATCTTGAAATTACCCCCCTCACCTGACTTTGAGTACAATACCAAAACGTTGTTCCGGGTGCGCAGAAGCTTCTTGAAATCTTTGTGGTCGCTGATTTTTTCAATGAGAGGAGAAACTTTGATGGATAACAAAACTGATGGGAAGATGATCTACAAGAGAATAATATTCAGGTTATTGGGGTGATGGGAAGATGGTTCTACAAGAGAATAATATTCAGGTTATTGGGGTGATGGGAAGATGGTCTACAAGAGAATAATATTCAGGTTATTGGGGTGATGGGCTACTGGTGGTGGACCTGTAGCTATGGATGGTACACCCTTACTGGTGGTGGACCTGTGCTATGGTGATGGTACACCCTTACTGGTGTGGACCTGTAGCTATGGTGATGGTACACCCTTACTGGGGGTGGACCTGTAGCTATGGGGATGGTACACCTTACTCTGGTGGTGGACCTGTAGCTATGGGGATGGTACAACCCTTACTGGTGGTGGACCTGTAGCTATGGGGATGGTACACCCTTACTGGTGGTGGACCTGTAGCTATGGGGATGGTACACCCTTACTGGTGGTGGACCTTTATCATGGTGATGGTACACCCTTACTGGTGGTGGACCTGTAGCTATGGGGATGGTACAACCCTTACTGGTGGTGGACCTGTAGCTATGGGGATGGTACAACCTACTGGTGGTGGACCTGTAGCTATGGTGGATTTACACCCTTACTGGTGGTGGACCTGTAGCTATGGGGATGGTACACCCTTACTGGTGGTGGACCTGTAGCTATGGGGATGGTACACCCTTACTGGTGGTGGACCTGTAGTATGGGATGGTGTACACCCTTACTGGTGTGGACCTGTAGTTATGGGGATGGTACACCCTTACTGTGGTGGACCTGTAGCTATGGGGATGTACACCCTTACTGGTGGTGGACCTGTAGTTAGGGGGACTGGTACAACGGGATGGAACCCTTACTGGTGGTGGACCTGTAGCATGGGGATGGTACACCCTTACTGGTGGTGGACCTGTAGCTATGGGGATGGTACACCCTTACTGGTGGTGACCTGTAGCTATGGGGATGGTACACCCTTACTGGTGGTGGACCTGTAGTTATGGGGATGGTACACCACCACCAAACACCTTACTGGTGGTGGACCTGTAGCTATGGGATGGTACACCCTTACTGGTGGTGGACCTGTAGCTATGGGGATGGTACACCTTATGGTGTGGACCTGTACTATGGGATGGTACACCTTACTGGTGGTGGACCTGTATATGGGGATGGTACACCCTACTGGTGGTGGACCTGTAGCTATGGGTGGTATCGACCCCTTACTGGTGGTGGACCTGTAGATGGTACACCTTACTGTGGGACTGACATGGGGATGGTACACCCTACTGGTGGTGGACCTGTAGCTATGGGGATGGTACACCCTTACTGGTGGTGGACCTGTATTTGGGGATGGTACACCCTTACTGGTGGTGGACCTGTAGCTATGGTGGATGGTACACCCTTACTGGTGGTGGACCTGTAGCTATGGGGATGGTACACCCTTACTGGTGGTGGACCTGTAGCTATGGGGATGGTAACACCCTTACTATGGTGGTGGACCTGTAGCTATGGGGATGGTACACCCTTACTGGTGTGGACCTGTAGTTTATGGGGATGGTACACCCTTACTGGTGGTGGGACCTTAGCTAGGGGATGGTACACCCTTACTGGTGGTGGGGACCTGTAGCTATGGGATGGTACACCCTTACTGGTGGTGGACCTGTAGCTATGGGATGGTACACCCTTACTGGTGGTGGACCTGTAGCTATGGGGATGGTACACCCTTACTGGTGGTGGACCTGTAGCTATGGGATGGTACACCCTTACTGGTGGTGGACCTGTCTATGGGGATGGTACACCCTTACTGGTGGTGGACCTGTAGCTAGGGGATGGTACACCTTACTGGTGGTGGACCTGTCTGTATGGGGATGGTAACACCCTTACTGGTGGTGGACCTGTAGCTATGGGGATGGTACACCCTTACGGTGGTGGACCTGTAGCTATGGGGATGGTCACCCCTTACTGGTTGGTACCTGTAGCTATGGGATGGTACACCCTTACTGGTGGTGGACCTGTAGTTATTGGGGATGGTAACACCCTTACTGGTGGTGGACCTGTAGTATTGGGATGGTACACCCTTACTGGTGGTGGACCTGTAGCTATGGGGATGGTACACCCTTACTGGTGGTGGACCTGTAGCATGTGGTGGTACCACCTTACTGGTGGGGACCTGTAGCTATGGGGATGGTACACCCTTACGGTGGTGGACCTGTGCTATGGGGATGGTACACCCTTACTGTGTGTGGACCGTAGCTATGGGATGGTACACCCTTACTGGTGGTGGACCTGTAGTTATGGGGATGGTACACCCTTACTGGTGGTGGACCTGTAAGCTATGGGGATGGTAACCCTTACTTTGGTGGACCGGTAGCTATGGTGATGGTACACCCTTACTGGGTGGTGGACCTGTAGCTATGGTGATGGTACACACCCTTACTGGTGGTGGACCTGTAGCTATGGTGATGGTACACCCTTACTGGTGGTGGACCTGTAGCTATGGGATGGTACACCCTTACTGGTGGTGGACCTGTAGCTATGGGGAGGTACACCCTTACTGGTGGTGGACCTGTAGCTATGGGGATGGTACACCCTTACTGGTGGTGGACCTTGTACTATGGGGATGGTACACCCTTACTGGTGGTGGACCTGTAGTTGGGGATGGTACACCCTTACTGGTGGTGGACTGTAGCTATGGGGATGGTACACCCTTACTGGTGGTGACCTGTACTGGGATGGTACCTTACTGGTGGTGGACCTGTGCTATGGGGATGGTACACCCTTACTGGTGGTGGACCTGTAGCTATGGGGATGGTACACCCTACTGGTGGTGTGGACCTGTATCTATGGGGATGGTACACCCTTACTGGTGGTGGACCTGTAGCTATGGGGATGGTACACCCTTACTGGTGGTGGACCCTGTAGCTATGGTGTGTACAACCCTTACTGGTGGTGGACCTGTGCTATGGTGATGGTACACCCTTACTGGTGGTGGACCGTAGCTATGGGATGGTACACCCTTACTGGTGGTGGACCTGTAGCTATGGGGATGGTACACCCTTACTGTGGTGGACCTGTAGTTATGGGGATGGTACACCCTTACTGGTGTGGACCTGTAGTATGGGGATGGAAACCCTTACTGGTGGTGGACCTGTAGCTATGTGGGATGGTACACCCTACTGGTGGTGGACCTGTAGCTATGATGGTACACCCTTACTGGTGGACTGTAGCATGGGGATGGTACACCCTACTGGTGGTGGACCTGTAGCTATGGGGATGGTACACCCTTACTGGTGGTGGACCTGTAGTTATGGGGATGGTACACCCTTTGGTGGTGGACCTGTAGCTATGGGGATGGTACACCCTTACTGGTGGTGGACCTGTAGTATGGGGATGGTAACCCTTACTGGTGGTGGACCTGTAGTTATGGGATGGTACACCCTACTGGTGGTGGACCTGTAGCTATGGGGATGGTACACCCTTACTGGTGTGGACCTGTAGCTATGGGGATGGTACACCCTTACTGGTGGTGGACCTGTAGCTATGGGGATGGTACACCCTTACTGGTGGTGGACCTGTAGCTATGGGGATGGTACACCCTTACTGGTGGTGGACCTGTAGCTATGGGGATGGTACACCCTACTGGTGGTGGACCTGTAGCTATGGGGATGGTACACCCTTACTGGTGGTGGACCGTAGCTATGGGGATGGTACACCCTTACTGGTGGTGGACCTGTAGCTATGGGGATGGTACACCCTTATGGTGTGACCTGTAGCTTAGTAGGGATGGTACACCCTTACTTGGTGGTGGACCTGTTAGCTATGGGGATGGTACACCCTTACTGGTGGTGGACCTGTACGAAATATTGGTTGACAATTTATTGAAAGTGGAATCTGACTGGTCAGATTATTGTCAGTTATTTTCTCTCTCTGGGTCAATCTGAGATAATGTGGCCCCCTGGGGACGATTGTTTTAGAGAATTCTCATTTGACTTGTGAGCTGAACCTCAATTCTCTCTGCACCTGTCATGGACCTCAAACCTTCGTCACAAATGTTAAAGGGCGTGAGTACTGTACAGGTGGTTTCTCTGGTTCTGCCACAGATTTCTGGATTCATGGGAATCACTTATATCATCTGTGCAATCTGTGTGGCAACACCTTCACTATCTGTATTTGTCAGACAGATCAAAGTGTAGTATTACTTTCTTTAGTCTTTGTCAAATATGCAGTAAGGTATGTGGTTATTCTATTATTGTACAGAACATTCCTTCTCTGTATATTTTATACATATGGGGGGAGCTGCCATATGTTTCCCTTAGACAGTACAGTATGAGGGTATAGCTTATTGTATGTACAGAACATTCTTCTCTGTATATTTATACATAAGGGTGGGAGCTGCCATATTGTTTCCCTTAGACAGTACAGTATGAGGGTATAGCTTATTGTATGTACAGAACATTCCTTCTCTGTATATTTATACATATGGGTGGTAGCTGCCATATTGTTTCCTTAGACAGTACAGTATGAGGGTATAGCTATTGTATGTACAGAACATTCCTTCTCTGTATTTATACATAGGTGGGGAGCTGCCATATTGTTCCCTTAGACAGTACAGTATGAGGGTATAGCTTATTGTATGTACAGAACATTCCTTCTTGTATATTTATATTAACATGAGGTGGGAGCTGCCATATTGTTTCCCTTAGACAGTACAGTATGAGGGTATAGCTTATTGTATGTACAGAACATTCCTTCTCTGTATATTTATACATATGGGTGGTAGCTGCCAATTGTTTCCCTTAGACCGTACAGTATGAGGGTATAGCTTATTGTGTGTAAGAACATTCCTTCTCTGTATATTTATACATATGGGTTGGAGCTGCCATATTGTTTCCCTTAGACATACAGTATGAGGGTATAGCTTATTGTATGTACAGAACATTCCTTCTCTGTATATTTTATTGAACATATGGGTGGGAGCTGCCATATTGTTTCCTTAGACAGTACAGTATGAGGGTATAGCTTATTGTGTACAGAACATTCCTTCTCTGTATATTTATACATATGGGTGGGAGCTGCCATATTGTTTCCCTGACAGTACAGTATGAGGGTATAGCTTATTGTGTGTACAGAACATTCCTTCTCTGTATATTATACATATGGGGGAGCTGCCATATTGTTTTTCCCTTAGACAGTACAGTATGAGGGTATAGCTTATGGTATGTACAGAACTTCCTTCTCTGTATATTTATTTACATATGGGTGGGAGCTGCCATATTGTTTCCTTAGACAGTACAGTATGAGGGTATAGCTTATGTATGTACAGAACATTCCTTTTCTGTATATTTATACATATGGGTGGGAGCTGCCATTGGGTTCATGTGGATATTACTATGGTAATATTATATTAGGTATTGTTTCATATGGTGGTGTTGGGGTAGGGTTCTAATCTTTCATTGTTGGGTAGTTTCCGTTAATATCTCCCCAGACTTGCCCCGAGGCTTTCTGCTATAAACTTCTACCTGGAAAGGTGAATCTCTACAGAGAAATTCTCTTTATTGTTGGCTGTAAATCTCATTTAATTCCTCTACTTGGTCCCTTGCGCGCGCTCTCTCATTTCTCTCGTTCTATTTTTTTTGGTCGCCTGCCCGAGGTGACGTGTGGTTTCTGCATTAACTCCGATGTTCTGTGTGGGGGTGATTTATGAAATGCAGTTTTTAGGAGACGTTTTGATGAATCAGCTGCCATGAGAGGATTATTTTGTCCACGTTAAACGTAGTTGCCCCCCTTATGATATTGTTCTGGGGATGAGGTAGTAGATTCCCAATGTGGCGGTCTATGGTGGGAGGTAAATGGGGCATCCCTTCCTATACGCTGTAGCACCCCCTGCCTTTTGGTCTTTAGTAAAACATGATGAGTTGGACATTCCACTGCTTACATAGTTGTTTGGTCCAGGACCCCAGAACATCATCCAGATTTCTCTCTCCCACGCTCTGATTGTGAAGGATGAGACATGAGATGTTGGGCATCTTGTCATAGGACAATTCAGATCGGGATATTGTGGCAGCCAGATATAGATAATGTCATTTCTAACCGTTGATGACCTTGAATATTATTTACAACATGATGCAGATACATCTCTCCTGAGATTGATTTTTCCTCCGTGGTCCATGGAAGAAGATCCATAAAGGTCATCACCCGAGAGATTATTTTCCGGTCTTGGTCAATGTCATCACTAAACTTAAAGGAGGAAACCGTCTACAATGACTGTCAGTCTAAATATCCATACTCCACGTATCTATCTAATCATAATAATTTGTTCTACGGTTACCACCATTTTGATTATCTTAGGGAAACAGATATATGATCAGGTAGGTCTATACATGTATGGACACCTGTAGTCAAGTTGAGATTGTTTTGGGCATCCATTCCAGTTAACAAACTGTAAGTATTGCCTTTACTACCAGGGTGCTACACACAGTTATCAGGGGAGATTCAATAAAAGTTATTATCGTTTAAAACGGTGCTAATTTTGCCCCAACCAATCAGAACTTATTTAACATTTGAAAGCTAACATCTGATTGGTTGGGGCAAAATTAGCACCGTTTTTAACTTTTATTGAATTACCCAGATAGTATGGAGAGTTTGATTACATCCTAGACAGTTTGAGTTTGCTGGTGATTTGTTGTTTTTACAGACAATATGGGAATGTATTGCAGTGTGATTGTGTGTCTATCGATCCTCCCATCACCCCAATAACCTGAATATTACTCTCCTTAGACCATCTTCCCATCACCCAATAACACGAATATTATTCTCCCTTAGACCATCTTCCCATCACCCCAATAACCTGAATATTATTCTCTTGTAGACCATCTTCCCATCACCCCTAAACCTGAATATTTTCTCTTGTAGACCATCTTCCCATCACCCCTCAATAACCGTATTATTCCCCTTAGACCATCTTCCCATCACCCCAATAACCTGAATATTATTCTCTGTAGACCATCTTCCCATCACCCCAATAACCTGAATATTATTCTCCTGTAGACCATCTTCCCATCACCCCAATAACCTGATATTATTCTCCCTTAGACCATCTTTCCCATCACCCCATAACCTGAATATTATTCTCCCTTAGACCACTTCCCATCACCCCAATAACCTGAATATTATTCTCTCGTAGACCATCCTCCCATCACCCCAATAACCTGAATATTATTCTCTCGTAGACCATCTTCCCACACCCCAATAACCTGAATATTATTCTCTTGTAGACCATCTTCCCATCACCCCAATAACCTGAATATTTCTCTTGTAGACCATCTTCCAATCACCCCAATAACCTGAATATTATTCTCTCGTAGACCATCTTCCCATCACCCAATAACCTGAATATTATTCTCTCGTTAGACCACTTCCCATCACCCCACCAATAACCTGATATTATATCTTTGTAGACCATCTTCCCATCACCCCAATAACCTGAATATTATTGTCTCGTAGACCATCTTCCATCACCCCCTATAACCTGATATTATTCTCTCGTAGACCATCTTCCACCACCCCAATAACCTGAATATTATTCCTTGTAGACCATCTTCCCATCACCCCTATAACCTGAATATTATTCTCTCATAGACCATCTTCCCATCACCCCAATAACCTGAATATTATTATCTTGTAGACCATTTTCCCATCACCCCAATAACCTGAATATTATTGTCTTGTAGACCATCTTCCCATCACCCCAATAACCTGAATATTATTCTCTTGTAGACCATCTTCCCATCACCCCAATAACCTGAATATTCTCTCGTAGACCATCTTCCCATCGCCCCAATAACCTGAATATTATTCTCTCGTAAGACCTCTTCCCATCACCCCAATAACCTGAATATTATCTCTCGTAGACCATCTTCCCACACCACCCCAATAACCTGAATATTATTCTCTGTAGACCATCTTCCCATCACCCCAATAACCTGAATATTATTCTCTCTTAGACCATCTTCCCATCACCCCATAACCTGAATATATTGTCTTGTAGACCATCTTCCCATCACCCCAACCCAATATTATTCTCTTGTAGACCATCTTCCCATCACCCCAATAACCTGAATATTATTCTCTGTAGACCATCTCCCATCACCCCAATAACCTGAATATTATTCTCTCGTAGACCATCTTCCCATCCACCCCAATAACCTGAATATTATTCCTCTCGTAGACCATCCTTCTCCATCACCCCAATAACCTGAATATTATTATCTTGTAGACCATCTCCATCACCCCAATAACCGAATATTATGTCTCGTAACCATCTTCCCATCACCCCAATAACCTGAATATTATTGTCTCGTAAACCATCTTCCCATCACCCCAATAACCTGAATATTATCTGTGTGTAGACCATCTTCCCATCACCCCCAATAACCTGAATATTATTCTTGTGGTAGACCATCTCCCCATCACCCCAATAACCTGAATATTATGTCTCTAGACCATCTTCCCATCACCCCAATACCTGAATATTATTCTTGTGTAGACCTCTCCCCATTACCCCATAACCTGATATATTCTTGTGTAGACCATCTCCCCATCACCCCAATAACCTGAATATTATTCGTTGTAGACCATCTTCCCATCACCCAATACCTGAATATATTCTCTGTAGACCATCTTCCATCACCCCAATAACTGAATATTATCTCTTTGTAGACCATCTTCCCATCACCCCAATAACCTGAATATTATTCTCTTGTAGATCATCTTCCCATCAGTTTTGTTACCATCAAAGTTTCTCCTCTCATTGAAAAAATCAGCGACCAAAAATATTTCAAGAAGCTTCTGCGCACCCGGAACAACGTTTGGGTATTGTACTCAAAGTCAGGTGAGGGGGGTAATTTCAAGATGTTTTGGGGCACAGGTCTCGCTGGAGCTGCCATGCTAAAATGTACTTCCTCTAACATTTCATTATTTAATGAAGTCGCTCAGACTTTACCATTTAAGTAAAATTCCTTATTCCCCCTTCCAAATATACCCAACCCTACTGGGGCCCACAACACGGACAATCGTATGATCATTGGATCGTACGTTCAGGATAGGCCTGATAAAAATGTTCCCATTGACCCGATAGGAAGAAAAAACATACTAAGTTGTCCATACTGAGCAGACGTTCAGACGTCATCAGGACATTGTACAATCGAATTGGTCCGTGTATGGGCCCCATAACTATGCAAATACCTCTCTGTGGAGTTCAGTAAGAAAGAGAATCTAAGCTTTAGAATGAAGTAAGCAATAAGTGAGATGGTTGAGTGGATGTAACCTTTAACCAGCGGACCGTTCAGTTCAGACGACAGCTGTATACACTCCTAGTCTGTTTGTGTTGGGCGCTTACACAACTGCACGTGTATTAAATGTATTACCGTGTGTGTACAGTGTGAAATCAATCACCTGCTGCCATTTACATGTTTTCTTATTATTGCAGCCTCTGTGGCGGAACGACCGCTCAAACTCTTATCTGACGTGGCGCAGGATGTTAAAGGAAGGGCGACAGTGTCCTGGATCGACTGTGGGTATGTTACACTGGGAATTCAATGATTTGTCTGTGTTCAATAAACAACAACGATTGGTCACGGCTTAGCGCTGGTAAACACAGGGCAACTCCCGTCTGATATTCCTGCCTGACCGACTAGATTTATATAGATCCGCTTACCAGTCATTTCACCGCGATTGGTTAGTCTCTGTGTGATCTCACTGAGTGCACGAGACTTGGTAACCTGTGACTCGTTGGCAGGACAGGCTCTGTATGACGCACCTGTTGGTACGTGTGGCTCTGTATGACGCACCTGTTTGTGACGTGTTGGCTCTGTATGACGCACCTGTTGTGACGTGTTGGCTCTGTTTCGCACCTGTTGGTGACGTGTTGGCTCTGTATGTCGCACTGTTGGTGACGTGTTGGCTCTGTATGACGTACCTGTTGGTGACGTGTTGGCTCTGTATGACGCACCTGTTGGTGCCATGTTGGCTCTGTATGACGCACCTGTTGGTGACGGTTGACTCTGTATGACGCACCTGTTGGTAACGGTTGGCTCTGTATGACGCACTGGTGGTGACGTGTTGACTCTGTATGACGCACCTGTTGGTAACGTGTTGGCTCTGTATGACTCACCTGGTGGTGACGTGTTGACTCTGTATGACGCACCTGTTGGTGACGTGTTGACTCTGTATGACGCACCTGTTGGTAACGTGTTGGCTCTGTATGACGCACCTGGTGGTGACGTGTTGGCTCTGTATGACGCACCTGTTGGTAACGTGTTGGCTCTGTATGACGCACCTGTTGGTAACGTGTTGGCTCTGTATGACGCACCTGTTGGTGACGTGTTGGCTTTGTATGACGCACCTGTTGGTAACGTGTTGGCTCTGTATGACGCACCTGTTGGTAACGTGTTGACTCTGGTTTATCTCATTATAGTGATGCTGAAAGCAGAAAAGTTTGCAAGAAGGTGAAAGTGGATCCCGGAGCAAAATCCACGGAGTGGAGCTGCTTCATTACAAGTGGGTGAAACATGTTCCTAACTGTACAATCACGCTCAGTTATGAACCCTTTAACAGGAATATATAGAAATATTTAAGTCCCAGTGTTGCCTGTTCCGCGTGGGTGGGGCGTGTAGCTTGGGTGGTTCAGGCACGCCCAGGATGGTCTGGGGGCGTGTTTGGACAGATGAATAGGTCCCACCCACAATCTGCATGTCTGAAGGGGGATATTGTTATTCATGATTATTAATGGTTTATCTCGTGTTTCCCGGGATGGGACTTTTCCATTTAGAATATAACCGGCCCTTTACGCTCAAGGTAACCGATTTATAACCGATTATAAGCTTTTGAACTTTTTGCTCTGGAGAAGCCTGGTTATCTGGTATTATGAATGGAAGGCTTTGCAATAAGCTTGCAATCTTTAATGCTTCTTGGATATTTTATAATATCTATGGGCCGCAGCGCAAGTCCATGTGGGCTGCCATTTTCTGTGTCTGCGCACTGTATCCCTTTTTTGCTGGTGTCCGTACAGACTATTTTGCGGAACGCAGCGCAAAAGGGACGATAACGCGTGATACTCTGCGTCGCCTTCTGGCATCGTGTGGCCTCAGCCTTCATGTTGATGGTTTTAATATAGAATGTTGTGTCTCGATCTGTTACACTGCAGTCCGTGTGTACGGTTACATAGAGCGCTTATATATTTATATAGTGGGTGACTAATCTCCATCTTTGTTATCCTGTCTCACAGTCCATTGTGGCCTTTCTGAAGGACCCGAAGGGGCCCCATATGTGGAAGAGAATCCAGAAGCCAAAGATGTCGTCCATTCGATAACGAGAAGGTATTTCCATTTTATAATAAATCAAGCGTTGACTACAGGCCAGTATTTCTATCTACAATGGATGTGACATCTCGCGCATATTCCGCAGGTTTTGAAGAAGGAAGAGCGCCCCCTACTCGAGAGGTTTTATGCTCCATGTTAAGTGTCCTGGTTCCCCCATTACTATGAAGTTTGTAACGCTCTTTGCACTGTCTGCCTTTCTGGGTCTCTGCCATTGTTCCGAGATATTCCCGAGCGCTTGCTAGTTGTAATGCTCGGTCAGAAACAAAAAATTCTCTTCGTTTACCAGCCTAAATCCTGGGGATCTTTTAACACAACCACTCAACAATTGAACTGAAATAATTAGTTTAAATTCCCCCTTATTTTTGTTTTTTCCCCGTTCGGTTCCGATGTCGCCATTAACCCATCTCTCTCTCTCCCTTTCGCCTCTTCAGGGTGCAGCGTGTGTAAGCGGATGATGCCAGTTTCCAGCAGGCCGCCACCAATCGAAGGGCTCTTATGTGAGTAATTTAAGGAGATGAATAATTTTATCGGTTTTGCGCAGCAGAAAAGCGAATAGTGTTGGAAACGGTGAGACATGAGATGTTGGGCATCTTGTCATAGGACAATTCAGATCGGGATATTGTGCAGCCAGATATAGATAATGTCATTTCTACCGTTTGATGACCTTGAATATTATTTTACAAATGATGGCAGATACATCTCTCCTGAGATGATTTTTCCTCCGTGGGTCCATGGAAGAAGATCCATAAAGGTCATCACCCTGAGAGATTATTTTCCGGTCCTGGTCAATGTCATCACTAAACTTAAAGGAGGAACCGTCTACAATGACTGTTAGTCTAAATATCCATATCCACGTATCTATCTAATCATAATAATTTGTTCTACGGTTACCACACATGTTGATTATCTTAGGGAAACA
This sequence comes from Hymenochirus boettgeri, assembly GCA_019447015.1. Lineage (NCBI taxonomy): Eukaryota > Metazoa > Chordata > Amphibia > Anura > Pipidae > Hymenochirus > Hymenochirus boettgeri. The sequence goes on along the minus strand of CM033477.1, from coordinate 161,993,106 downwards.
GATATATGATCAGGTAGGTCTATACATGTATGGACACCTGTAGTCAGTGAGAATTGTTTTGGGCATCCATTCCAGTTAACAACTGTAAGTATTGCCTTTACTACAGGGTGCTACACACAGTTATCAGGGAGATTCAATAAAAGTATTATCGTTTAAAACGGTGCTATTTTGCCCCAACCAATCAGAACTTATTAACATTTGAAAGCTAACATCTGATTGGTTGGGGCAAAATTAGCACCGTTTTTAACTTTATTGAATTACCCAGATAGTATGGAGAGTTGTGATTACCCTAGAGCAGTTGAGTTGCTGGTGATTTGTTGTTTTACAGACAATAATGGGAATGTATTGCAGGGTGATTGTGTGTCTATCGTCTCCCCATCACCCCAATAACCTGATATTACTCTCCTTAGACCATCTTCCCATCACCCCCATAACTGAATATTATTCTCCCTTAGACCAATCTTCCCATCACCCCAATAACCTGAATTTATTCTTTGTGACACATCTTCCATCACCCCTATAACCTGAATATATCTCTTGTAGACCATCTTCCCATCACCTCAATAACGAATATTATTCTCCCTTAGACCATCTTCCATCACCCCCAATAACCTGATATTTCTCTTTTAGACCATCTTCCCATCACCCCAATAACCTGATATTATTCTCTCGTAGACCATCTTCCATCACCCCAATAACCTGAATATTATTCTCCCTTAGACCATCTTCCCATCACCCCAATAACCTGAATATTATTCTCCCTTAGAACATCTTCCCATCCCCCATAACCTGAATATATTCTCTCGTAGACCATCTTCCATCACCCCAAAACCTGAATATTATTCTCTCGTAGACCATCTTCCCCACACCCAATAACCTGAATATTATTCTCTTGGAGACCATCTTCCATCACCCCAATAACCTGAATATGTTCTCTGTAGACCATCTTCCAATCACCCAATAACCTGAATATTATTCTCTCGTAGACCATCTTCCCATCACCCCAATAACCTGAATATTATTCTCTCGTAGACCATTCCCATCACCCCAATAACCTGAATATTATTATCTTAGACCATCTTCCCATCACCCCAATAACCTGAATATTATTGTCCGTAGACCATCTTCCATCACCCCTATAACCTGAATATTATTCTCTCGTAGACCATCTTCCCACCACCCCAATAACCTGAATATTATCTCTGTAGACCATCTTCCCATCACCCCTATAACCTGTATTATTCTCTCATAGACCATCTCCCATCACCCCAAAACCTGAATATTATTATCTTGTAGACCATTTTCCCATCACCCCATAACCTGAATATTATTGTCTTGTAGACCATCTTCCCATCACCCCAATAACCTGAATATTATTACTCTTGTAGACCATCTTCCATCACCCCAATAACCTGAATATATTCTCTCGTAGACCATCTTCCCATCGCCCCAATAACCTGAATATTATTCTCTCGTAGAAATCTTCCCATCACCCCAATAACCGAATATTATTATCGTAGCCATCTCCAATCACCCAATAACCTGAATATATTCTCTCGTAGACCATCTTCCATCACCCCAATAACCTGAATATTATTTCTCTCGTAGACATCTTCCCATCACCCCAATAACCTGAATATTATTGTCTTGTAGACCATCTTCCCCCACCCCAAAACCCGAATAATTATTCTCTTGTAGACCATCTTCCCATCACCCCAAAACCTGAATATTATTTCTTGTAGACCATCTTCCCATCACCCCAATAACCTGAATATTATTCTCTCTAGACCATCTTCATCACCCCAATAACCTGAATTTTCTTCGTAGACCACTTCCCATCACCCCAATAACCTGAAATATTATCTTGTAGACCATCTTCCCATCACCCCAATAACCTGAATATTGTCTCGTAGACCATCTTCCCATCACCCCAATAACCTGAATATTATTGTTCGTAGACAATCTTCCCATCACCCCAATACCTGAATTATTCTTGTGTAGACCATCTTCCCATCCCCCAATAACCTGAATATTATTCTTGGGTAGACCATCTCCCATCACCCCAATAACCTGGATATTATTGTCTCATAGACCATCTTCCATACACACCAAAAACCTGAATATTATTCTTGTGTAGACCATCTCCCCATTACCCCAATAACCTGAATATTATTCTTTGTAGACCATCTCCCATACCCCAATAACTGATTATTATTCTCTGATAGACCATCTTGGTGTACCATCCCCATAGCTACAGGTCCACCACCAGTAAGGGTGTACCATCCCCATAGCTACAGGTCCACCACCAGTAAGGGTGTACCATCCCCATAGCTACAGGTCCACCACCAGTAAGGGTGTACCATCCCCATAGCTACAGGTCCACCACCAGTAAGGGTGTACCATCCCCATAGCTACAGGTCCACCACCAGTAAGGGTGTACCATCCCCATAACTACAGGTCCACCACCAGTAAGGGTGTACCATTCCCATAGCTACAGATATAGAATTATTAGAATAAAGGAGATGGTAATAGAATCCTCACTGGCGCACACACGCTTGTTAGGACCTAATAACCACCAGCCCCAATCAGGATCAATTCTCCGTACTATTCGTCAATATGGACTAAAGTTCTGTGTATTTAAAGGATAGGTTCAATCAGAAAATGAAGAATTGAAGAACAGGGAGCAATGTTTTACCATCCGTTCTTCAATTAATCATACAGGAGCCGGGAATGAGGATAGAGAACTTATCTGATCCACTCGATTTCTCGACTGTTAGCGCTGGGAACGGTTACAAGAGTTAGTGGTGGATTGCGCTCTCTGACATTCTCTATCTTCAAAACGGCCAATCGTTTGCAGCGAACTGGGACGAACAATTTTCTGGTGTGTACCTAGCCTTACCGGTCCCCTAGCCTTACCGGTCCCCTAGCCTTACCGGTCCCCTAGCCTTACCGGTCCTAACAAGTGTGTGTGTGCCAGTGGGGGCGCTGTTGTTAACACCTTTATTCTAATTGTCCCTATTTATAAGTTCAGTTTAAACTCTTTGTATCAGTCCCAATTTTTAGCCTATTTCTGTCCGTAATGTGAGTGGGAGTTGCCATATGTTCCACTTCAGATTAAATCTCCCCCAGACTACAGTGAAACAGGGGCTTCTGTGATCAAATTAAAAGGGAGATAAATATGGTAAGTTAAGTTGGCCATACGCACTTACGTTAATGGGGAAACCGCAGTGGCAGCGAACGACTGTAGCAAGATAGAACCAGAGGGCCGCGCAATCGGCCATTGTTTTCGAACGTATCTGATCGGCGGTCGTGCCCCAGCAAAAATACAATTTTTTCGACCCGATCGACCAATACGCAGAACTATCGGTCGGTTGGCCTGAAAAAGTGCATGGTGTGTACACAGCCTGGCGAGCTTCAGAAAAGACTGTTGTTTACACAGCTCATCATGTGCCCGTCACAGAGACTCAGTGAGCCAGGGCAGCCTATGGAGCGTAACTTTACAAGCCTATAACTTAAGATCCAGCTAGGGACATCATCCAAGTTTCTTATCTTATTCTTTTATAAAAAGGCCTAATTCCCAACTCATCTGTACAGCAGTGAAACCCCCATGATTTAACCTCTTCATGGTTACGATTGTAAGCACAGGGGGTGACAGACCTTATAGTTTCACATGGATCATCACATTTAACCCTTGTACTTGGCTGGGTATTAGAACTAGTTTATTTGCAGCATTAATACCCTCTGGCAGACAACAGGTTAAATCTAGCAATGCGGATAATCAGTTTGGTGCCATTTTAATGATAATCTCTTGGAGTCTTGGATTTAACCCATTCCTGGCAACATTACCAGACATTTTATAGATGGAGAAGGGACAACATGGAACTTGTTTTTCCAGTTAACCAAGAAAAGTCAATTAGAGATTCGTGTAAAGGAAAATGTGGTCAGTAGAGTACAGGAGGTAGGTCAGAGGTCATATTTGGTTTCTGGGCGATATTGCAAAGGATCATGGGTCTGTAACATCCGGACCATAAACTCCAGATTTACTACAATTAACCTTCCAGGAAGAGAGAAACAGGAAGACCTTGGGGATTACAGCATTTCTGCAGATTTAGATACAATAAAGTTAAAATCAATAGCTCCTTATGGATAAAGCCACACAGACATACAATATAAACACTGTAAGAAGCCAATGGCCTATAATGTAACATGCAAAGGAGTGACCCCCATGTCTGTCAGGCTCCGTGATTGGCTAAATAAATCATTAAAGGGTAAGTATACCTGACAGTACAAATGGGAGATTTAGGGTGCCGGCACGGCAGAGCCATATAACCATACAATGCAATATCGGAAAACAGTCAACGGCAGACAGCGAAGGTGTCACAATTACAGGGGGAAACCAATTAACAGGAATTACAACATGTGGCCCCTATAAACCAACGACAATAAGTTCTATACAGAGCGAGGAGTCTGTTCACACTGACGATTGTTATAGTTCAACATCCAGGACAAAAAAAACCCAACAAAACAAAGATCTATGGGGCTGTAAAAGTTACACACTACACTTCCTGATGCTCAGACATGCCCCATTACACCTCTATGGTGATCTCGGGATTTTGCCTGTGTTCTGTTTCCGGGGGAGTTGCCATACTGCTTTTATGGTTTGTACAGCCAGGGCAGATTTTATTAGACACTAACCCCTGATTGAGATTAACCCTTATGTACCCACTGTACTTACACCTCACAGTTCCAGCTTAATTAAAGGTTATTAGAGCCCTTTCCCTTTTATCCTCTGCTTGCCCTCGGGGCTGTGCAATTGGCTGGTTATCAATATCTATAGGTGGGCAATGTCAGCGATAACGATAATTGGGGGGCACCACGTCCCTCCCCAACAGGAAATGGATCTTACAAGTTTAACTACACATCTCAACACAGGAAACACCATTCAGGGAGGCACAGGGTTAAAACAGATAACAGGAAATGTGAGTCACAGCAACAGGTTAAAACATCACTTCTGCCAGCACCTCCCCATGAAAAACAGCCGCCATGCGGGGGATGCTGGGAGTCATAGTCCAAAAGACTATAAAGGGGAAACAAGCAGCGTTCATGGGATTTAGTGTTTTATGTTGTGACATTGTGGGTTGGCGGAAAGGAATTCAACGTACTGGGACTGGGTCGTTTCAGGAAAGACCAATTGAAAATTAATAAACAGCAGATCAGCGAATCAAAATCTCAATACACACATCGACCAATGAAACAAGTCTCACTGTGATTGGTCGGAATGAACATGTTTGGAGGGCCACACTACACACTGATTGTCTGATTTAGAAATAGCAAGGTTAACTTACAGGGGTCCCAGGGTAAGATTAGGAGGTTGGGGGGGTATCTGGTAGTTACAGGGGTCCCTAGGGTAAGATTAGGAGGTTGGGGAGTATCTGGTAGTTACAGGGGTCCCAGGGTAAGATTAGGAGGTTGGGGGGTATCTAGTAGTTACAGGGGTCCCAGAGTAAGATTAGGAGGTTGGGGGTATCTGGTAGTTACAGGGGCCCTAGGGTAAGATTAGGAGGTTGGGGGGGTATCTGGTAATTACAGAGGTTCCCTAGGGTAAGATTAGGAGGTTGGGGGGGTATCTGGTAGTTATAGGGGTTACAGGGGGCAAAGGGTAAGATTAGGAGGTTGGGGGGTATCTGGTAGTTACAGGGGCCCCAGGGTAAGAGTAGGGGGTTGGGGGGGGGAATCTGGTTCCAGGTCTATGTGGGGGGTGTTGTTAAATGGTTAATAGGGGGATCATGCCCTTTATATGCTGTGGGGCCCTAAATGTCAGGGGGCCACAGAGGTAACACTGGGCGGTGGTTGGAGTAAAGTTCGGTCTCCCCCGGGACCCTCTGTCACTCACCAGCAGCACCACCGGGACCATCATTTTCCTCCTCCAGCTGCGCCCGGCAGGTTCCATCTCGGGGCTGCCACGTGGGTCTGCGCACGCGCACTGGAACATGCAGCGTGGAATGACGGGAACTGTAGTTTTTTTTCCAACCGTGCAAATAGACCTCCGACTCAGCCCTTACAGCGCCCAAACCTCTACACACCGAATGTCCTTATCCCACAATAGGCACCGGACCCGCCACTAGAGGGAGAAACACCAGGGGGGCCTGTTATGGAAACTATGGATACAAAGCCCCGCCCCCGCGCATTTACGAGGTCACGCCCCCTTGTCTGACTCGTCGTCAACCATTGGATAGGGTGGAGCCCTAAGTGCGAAGGGTTTGGGGTTCTGATGGGCACATACTGGGTAAATTATCATTGGGCCCTCCCCATGTAACTCAATGGGGACTCAAATACAGTTACACCATTACACCCTATTGCCCCATTACACTATCACACCCATTATTCCATCACACCCCATTACCTCATTAGACCCCATTATTACCCCATCATATCCCATCACACCCCATTAATGCCCATCACACCACTTTACCCCATCCCACCACATTACCCCCATTAATCTGTGCTAGTGGGGATGTTCTCGGCTCTGTGCTAGTGGGGATGTTCTCAGCTCTGTGTTGCAGGGTTCTGATGACCCCCAGCTTGTGATCTAAAGGGTGGTGGGAGTCAAACATCAAATACTGATCTGTGTGTGTTGGTTTTCTGTGAACCTTTTATGATCGGTCGGTCCCATGTGTGCGGACAGATACCAATGTGATCTGTTGGAACATTGCGATGGAAACCACATGTGTATGGCCATTGGCCGCCAGGAAATCTGCCTCCTTGCACGTTGTTTTGGGACCTGAGCTACACAATGTAACTTGCAGCAATGTTGGGCAAACCTGAGATATAGAAGGTAGTAGCAAGGGCAGGGAAGTGGGGGGAAGGAAGGTCAGTTTGGGTTCCCGGGGGATGTAGGAGATGGGGGATATCCTGTATGGAGCAGCCTGTAAATAGAACTTTCCCAGATGTTTGAAGTTTCTCTGTGTATCTTGTACCATGTTCAGCCCATTTATCACCATAGCTGGACTGTGTGTTCCCAGGGGTCATTTCCTACAGACAGGGAGAGGACAATGTGGGAAACGTAAAAAACTGGATCTGGATCCGTGGGAAATCACTTGGATTTGATCCGATGTAGAATTCAGGTCCCATGTACGATTTCATGGCTGGAATTAGGTGATTAGAATGGTGATTATGTTACCCAATGAGCCTGACACCTTTACAATGGGTTTGTTATGTCTCCCAGTAACTTTACAATAACTTTACTTTATAATAAAGAGCTGTGCATATTAACCCTATAGGTGTATGGAGCTGTGCATATTAACCCTATAGGTGTATGGAGCTGTGCATATTAACCCTATAGGTGTATGGAGCTGTGCATATCACAACCCAACCTACTTTTTGTTTTCATGGCAACGATACCAAATTATCAACAAAAAAAGTTTGTTTGATGGTCTAAAATGCAAACGCATCCCCGTGTTGGGCACAGGAAATCAGTAGGTCTCCAGGTGTGATGTCCGACCTGTGTGATGGGAAGTTAAAAATGATCAAATGTTAGCAGTGGCGTAACTACTGCCACCCCAACGACCGTGTGGGGCCCGGACGGTAGGACAGCCAGCCAAATCCTCTGCGATCATGTGATCTTAAACAGCTGATCATGCGTATGAAGGAAAATTCAGTTCCAGTCTTTTAAACAGCTGATCGTGCGTATGTTTCCGGTAGAGGGGAGTGGCCCGGCCTCCAATCTCGCGCGGGGGGAGGAAAGATTGGAAGCCACGTCTACTTTACCGCAACCCAAGTCTTCTTACAGGTGGCATCCAAAGTTTGTCTCAGAAGAATAGATGGAAAAGCAGAGAGAGACTAAAGGTGACCAAAGGAGAACAATGCAGCAGATCAGGACATGGAAAAGGGGAGCAGCATGGCAGCACCGTCCATTATGCACAGAATATACATGTGGGTGAGGGAGTTGCCATATTGGTTCCTTTAACGTTGAAGTACCAGTGTGAATTGATGTCTTTTTGTATTTATTTTTTCCTTCTGTATTCAGCCATTCCCATAGCGTAACCTTTATATAATCCTTTCCCAACCTGTATTATTAATTCCAAAGTAGTAAGCAAACAACAGAGGTAATCCTGCACACACCTATGTGGATATAGGTAAGAGTTCGTGCTGAGTGCAATGGCAGACCCTGGTTGCAGGTCGTGAATCAGCAAAGGAATAAACACCATGCACATCAGTCTTAAATGTCTGTGTATTAAACCGAACTACAGTAGATGTATTAATACCAGTGAATTCTCAATATTATAAGCTAGTATCCCTGTTACGCAACCAGAACTACAGTATATGTATTAATACCAGTAATTCTCAATATTATAGAGTATCACACCCCAAGTACAACCAGAAGGAGCATGTAATAAATGGTCATTCTAACCAGTAATTCTCTTTATTAGATGGATCAACCCGTACCAAACCAGAACCTCACGAGTAATGCGATGTATTTAATCCAGTAATTCTCAATATTATATAGTCATCCCCGTACCAACCAGAACTACAGATATGTAATTAATACCAGTATTCCTCAATAGTATATATCTATCCCCGTACCAAGCCAGAACTACGTAATGTGGTATAATACCAGTATTCCTCAATATTGATAGTATCCCTGTAAAGCACCAGAACTACAGTATCATATTATATTATACCAGTAATCCTCATATTATATAGTAGCCGCCCTTACACAACCATACTACAGTCAATATTATTAGACCAGTAATTCTCATATTAATATAGTATCAGCCTTACAACCATAACTCAGTATATATAAATTAATACCATAATTCCTCAATATTATAAGTACCCTGTACCAACCAGATCAACTACCAGTGTACAATATTACGATAGCCAGTAAGGTTCTCACGTATTATATGTATCGCCTACCAACCAGACTGCACTGGTGATAATAAGTTAATACTGCAGTAATTTCTCATATTGCGTGGGGTAGATATCAGATCCCTGTACCACCAGAACTCAGTAATATATACTTTACGGATACGCGCGATACAATTCTCAAATTGTGTATAGTATCCCCTTACCAAACCAACTACGTATATGTATTGTATAAACCAGTACATTGCTCAATATTATTGGTAACGGGGGGGCACCTGTAACCAACCAGAGCTCGTATATGTATTATACCAGTATTCTCCAATTATATGATATCCCCGTGCCAACCAAACTCAGTAACGTGTTTTATACCAGTATTTCCAATATTATATATATCCCCGTACCAACCAGGATACTACAGTATATGATATTAATCACCGTATCTCAATCTTATATAGTAACCCCGTACCAACGCACAGAACTACAGTATTGTATTAATACCAGTAATTCTCAATATTATCATATTATCCCCACGACCTACCCATAACTACATATGTGTATATATACCAGTAATTCTCAATTTAATATATATCCCGTTACCAACCAACACAGTAATAGTATTAATACCATAATTCTCATATTATATAGTATCCATCTACCTAACCAGAACTACCAGTATATATATACTACAGTAATTCTCAATATATATATGTATCCGCCCGTTACCAACCAGCACTACAGTTATATGATATTAATACAGTAATTCTCCATATATATAGTATCCCGTCCAAACCAGACTACACGTTTGATATTAATACCAAATTCTCATATTCAATAGTATCTAACGCCACCACCAGATACAAGTATTATATAATACCAGTAATTCTCAATAATTATATAGTATCCCTGTACCAACCAGAACTAACAGTATATATATTTAATACCAGTAATTCTCAATATATATAGTACTCCCCTTACCAACCAACTACGAGTATATTATTAATATACCAAATTCTCAATATTAATAATAGTATCCCTGTACCACGCAAGATCACAGTATATAGTATTAATACCCAGTACTTCTCAATATTATATATACCCTCGTACCAACCGAACTACATCGTATATGATTACCGGTACTTCCAATATTGGTAGTGCGTAGTATCGCCCGTACCAACCACGAACTACAGTATATATTTGAATACCATATTCCTCAATATTATATAGTATCCCGTACCAACCAGAACTACAGTATGATATCACCAAGTAATTTCTCAATATTAATAGTATCCCCTTACCAACCAGAAAAACTACAGTATATGATTTTAACCAGTAATTCTCAATATTAGTATGTATCCCTCGTACCTAAACCAAGCTACATAATATGTAATTTAATACTAGTAATTCCTCAATATTATATGTATCCCGTACCACAAACTAGTTTTATTTATACCCATGTAATTCTCAATATATATAGTAGAGTTCCCAGTACCAACCCAGAACTCATATATGTATTACTACCAGTAATTCTCATATTTATAGTATCCCGTACCAACCAGAACTACATGTATATGTTATTAATACCGAGTAATTCTCAATTATATAGTGTACCACCTACCGTATTATAACAGTATTCATTAACCCCTTACCAACCAGAACTACAGTATATTTTAATCACCAGTAATTCTCATTTATATAGTATCCCCGCTTACCAACCAGAACTACAGTATATGTACTTAATACCAGTAATTTCTGAATGTTAGATAGTATCCCCCTACCACCAGAACTACATATATATATTACATACCGAGTATTCCTCAATATAATAAAGTTATCCTCGTACCAACCACGACTACAGTATTGTATTAATAACCTAAGGGTTCTCATATATATAGTATCCCTGTACCAACCAGAACTACAGTATAGTATTAATACCCAGTATTACTCAATATTATATAGTATCTGTACCCAACCAGAACACAAGTATATGATATTACACAGTAATATTCTCAATATTAATAGTATACCCCTTACCGACACCAGAACTACAGTATATATATTAAGTACCAGTATTCTCAATATTCATATAGTATCCCCCTGTACCAACCATGAACACAGTATATGTATTAATACCATTAATTCTCAATAGTTATATAGTTATCCCCCGTTACCACACCAGACTACAGTATAAATAAAGTATTAAATACCAGTAATTCTCCAATTTTAATTAGTATCCTCCCGTACCAACCAGACCATACTAAGTATATGTATTAATACCAGTAGGTATACTCATATTAAATATAGTATCCCTCTGTACCCAACCATAAGCTCAGATAATGTAATTAATACCACGTATATCCATATTATATAGTACCCGTAACCAACAGAACTACAGTATAAATTTATACATAATTCTCAATATTTTAGTATCCCTTACACCAAGCTACAGTACTATGATTAATACCAGTAATTCCGACATATTATATAGTATCTCCCGTATCCAACCAGAACTACAGTAATATGTATTATACCAGTAATTCGTCAATATTATATAGTATCCCCGTACCACCAGAACTAACAGTAATGTATTAATACAGTATTCTCAATATTTATAGTATTCCCCGTCCAAACCAGACTAACAGTAATGTATTAATTACCAGTAACTTCTCATATTATATAGTATCGCCTGTACCAACCAACCAAGACTCAGTACCTATATGTATTACCCAGTAATTCTCAATATTTATATATAGTCTCCCCTTACCAACCAATCACTACCGTATAATGTATTAATAACCAGTTAATTCCAATATTATATGTATCCCTTACCAACCAAGAACTACATTGTAATTCATATAATACCAGTAATTCTCAATATTATATAGTATCCCGACCACCAGAAACTCCAGTATATTTAATTAATACCATAATCTAATCTATATTATAGTCCCATAACCTACAGCATATTGACTAATACCATATAATGTCTTTCCAGTATATAATATAATAGTATCCCCCTTAACCAACCAGAACTACAGTAATGATAATTAATACCAGTAATCTCCATATTATATAGTATCCCTGTACCAACCAGAACTACAGTATAATTATTAGATACCAGTAATTCTCATATTATTAGTAGCCCCTGTACCAACCACACTACAGTTATTATATTCAATACCAGTAATTCCTCAAATTATATAGTATCCACCTTAACCAACCTAGAACAAGTCTTATATTAAATACCATAATTCTCAAATATTAATATATATCCCCTGTACCACCAGACCTACTAATCATGTTATTATATCCAGATTCTCCATATTATATAGTATCCCCGTAACCAACCAGAACCTAATCAGTATGTGTATTATAGCAGTAATTCTCAATATTAGTATAGTCGCCCCTTACCACCGAAACTACGTATATAGTATAAACCAGTAATTCTCAATATTATATAGTATCGCCTACCAACCAGCAACTACGTATATTATTAATACATAATCTCAATATAGATATAGTATCCCTCGACCAACCAGAACCTACAGTATATAGTATAATACACAGTAACTTCTCAATATTATATAGTACTCCCCTTACCACAACCAGACTACAAGTAGTTGTATTAATACCAGTATCTTCAATATTATAATAGACCTCGCCCAGTACCACACCAGAAGCTACAGATCATGTATTAAACCAGTAATTTCTCATATTTATAGATCACCCGTCTACAACCAGAAACTACCGATGATGTATTTAATACCAGTATTCTCAATATTTTATATAGTATCCCCCTACCAAATCCGTTACTCATATATGTCATTACATACCAGTAATCTCAATATTAATGTATCCCCGTACCCAACCAAACTACAGTATATGTATAATACAAGAATTCTCATATTATATGTAATCCCCTGTACCACCAGAACTACAGTATATTTATAATACCAGTAATTCTAATATTATATAGAGTACTCGCCCTTACCAACCAGAACTACGTATATATATTAATACCAGAATTCTCAATATTATACTAGTATCCCCTTGACCCACCAGAGATACAGTAATATGCTATAAATACAGCTAATTCTCAATATTATAAGTATCCCGAACCAACCAGAACGTCAGTATTATTTTATACCAGTAGTATTACCAATATGTATTATATTCCCAGTAACCCAACCAGAACTACGTCTATGTATACTACCAGTAATACTCAATTTTGAATATAGTATCCCTGTACCACCACCAGAACTACATCATTAATATACCGTTTCAAATATTTATAGTAATCCTACCACACTACAGTAAATATCATAATAATTATTATTATTGTATCCCGTACCACACCAGGAACTACAGTATATGTATTAATACCATAATCCTCAATATTACTATAGTAATCCACTCCCCTTACAACCACGAACAGTAATATAGTATTAATGACCGTACTTGCTCAATATTATTAGTATCCCCTTACCAACCAGAACTACAGTATATAATTTAATCCCAGTAATTCTCAATATTATAAGTATCCCCCCGTACCAACCAGACTACAGTATATGTATTAATACCAGTAGGTCAATACTCAATATATTAGTATCCCTGTACAACCAGAACTACAGTATAACGTATAATACCAGTAATACTCATATTATAGTATCACTCCTGTACCGACCAGAACTACACGTATATATATTACATCCAGTAATTCTCAATATTATATAGTACTCCCTTACCAACCAGAACTACAGTATATATATATAATACCAGTAATCCTTCAATATTATATAGTATCCCACGTACCAACAGACACTCACAGTATATGTCATTAATAACCAGTAATTTCTCAATATTATATATTATCCCGCTTACCAACCAGAACTACAGTAGTATGTATTAATACCAGTTTGCTCAAATTATATATGTATCCTTGTACCCACCAGAACTACAGTATATGTATTAATACAACCGTAATCGCATATATTATATCTGTATCACCCGTACCAACCAGAACTCACAAGTATCATGTATTAATACCAGTAGGGTAATACCTCAATATTATATAGTATCCCATGTAGCCAACCAGAACTACAGTATCGTATTAATACCAGTATTACTCAAATATTCATATAGATCCCTGTACCGACCAGAACTACGTATATGTATTCAATACCAGTCAATTTCTCAAATTTAATATCTCCTGGCTAACCAACCAGAACTACGTATATGTATTAATACCAGTAATTATACCGATATGAAAATGAATAACAATGTAACAGTTACAGTGCTGCTGCATCCCGATTTTCCTGCTGAGGGAAAGAAATGGGCGGAAGCACTGGAACTGAAATAACATTGTTTAATCAAATATTAACTTTACATGTGATAGTGAGTTGTCTCCCTTATGTTTTTACCCAACGTTTTCAGAGTTTTCGATAAAAAGTGCTATGGCAATTTAACACCACCATTATTACACACAAAGGCTACAGAAAACATAATTCAGGGACGAGATGACGTCTACCCAATATTGTTTTCCAGGGACACATGACTGGCCACAATGTACTCTAAAGTTACATGGCCGACTGCCTAAGTTCCTTAATGGATTGAACGATGATTTCATAGGTTTATTACACTTCTATAGTGATGTTTTGTCCATACAGGTAGGAGTTGCACTAGCTGACGATTCTGCTAGTCGTGACTGAAATAATAGTGGCGATAACTATTTTTCCATCTGCAGACTTCCAAATTTATAACAAATATTGAAAACTAAAAATACCATTTTTACAGAGAAGGCCGTGCATATTCCAGGATTGTGAAAAAAAGAAAATATATCGTATAGACGGCCCCAGCCCGTACGCCGCATTTAATGGTGTGATTACCGAGATAGTAGAATGATTTGAATAGATATAAAAGGAATTAATGTAGTCTCCCCATCTCACCAGTGTGGGCAGGAGTAATACAGTGGGAATATCTAATACAGCCAAAGAATAAACCACCATGCACATCAGTCAAATGTCTGTGGTATTAGATTATTGTTGCATACGCGACTTGAACACAGTGTAACGTTCGTACGTAGCTGTCCTCTTCAGACAATCAAACTTATTTTGACTTGTCCTGAAGAAGAGTGACGCCTCAACGTACCGAAACGGTTACACTTGGTGTTACTCTGTGTATGCAACATAAATATTGAGCTGTCTCTTCAGAAATCAAACTTATTTTGACTTGTCTGTAAGAGAGAGTACAGCCTGCAACGTACCGAAACGGTTACACTTGGATGTTTACCTCTGGTATGCACAACAATCAAATAATACACAGACATTTTAAGATTCTGATGTGAAAGCCAGGTGTCAGTTATGATCACCACGTTTCTGCTGTGATGTGCCTACACGGAACCTGACAACAATCCAGCGGCCTGCATTGCATCGCCTACAGCACTGAAACTTCCGGGCACTTACCTATTACCACAAAGTAGTGTCGTGTCAAGGATTACCTTGTTGTTTGCTTACTGACTTTGTATTAATAATACAGGTTGGGAAAGGATTATTAAAGGTTACGCTATGGGAATGGCTGAATACAGAAGGAAAAATAAATACAAAAAGACATCAATTCACACTGGTACTTCAACTGTTTAAAGGAACCAATATGGCAAACTCCCTCCACCCACATTTAATTCTGTGCATAATGGACGGTGCTGCATGCTGCTCCCCTTTTCCATGCCTGATCTGCTGCATTGTTCTCTTTGGTCACACTTTAGTCTCTCTCTGCTTTTCCATCTATTCTTCTGAGACAAAACTTTGGATGCCCCTGCTAGTAAGAGACTTGGGTTGCGGTAAAGTAACGTGGCTTCCAATCTTTCCTCCCCCCGCGCGAGATTGGAGGCCCGGGCCACTCCCCTCTACCGGAAACAAGTACGCAGGATCAGATGTCGTACCGAAACGTTACACTTTGGTGTACTCTGTGTATGCAACAATAAATAATACACAGACATTTAAGACTGATGTGCATGGTGTTTATTCCTTTGCTGTATTATTAATTCCCACTGTATTTATCCTGCCACACGGTGAGATGGGAACTAATTAATTCCTTTTATATCTTCTCAATCATTCTACTTATCATTCAGGGTCTAATCACACATTTAAATGCGGTACGGGCTGTGGCCTCTTACCCAGACTGCAATATGGATATTTTCTTTCTTTAATCCTGAATGAGAGGCCTTTCTTGTAAAATGGATTTTAGTTTTCAATATTTTTTATAAATTTGGAATTTGCAGATGAAAAATATTTATCCACTATTATTTCAGTACGATAGGAGAATGTCAAGCTAAGTGGCAACTCCTACCTGTATGACAAAACATCACTCATAGAAATGTAATAAACCTTGAAATCTAGTCAGTTAATCCATTAAGGAACTAGGCATGGCCTGAGCAATTTAGAGATGTGGCCAGTATGTCCTGGAAAACAATATTGGGAGACGTCCCTGAATTATGTTTTCTTGTAGCTTTGTTTTAATATTTGGTAAATTCCATCATTTTATATCTGAAACTTGGTAAAAATAAAGGGGAACAACTCACTATTCACATGTAAATTTAATATTTGATTTAAACAAATTTATTTCAGTTCCAGTGCTTCCGCCCATTTCTTTTCCCCAGGCAGGAAAATCGGTATGGCAGCACACTGTAAACTGTTACATTGTATTCATTTCAATACGGAGAATTACTGGTATTAATACATATACTGTAGTTCTGGTTGGTACAGGGATACTATATAATATTGAGAATTACTGGTATTAATACATATACTGTAGTTCTGGTCGGTACAGGGATCCTATATAATATTGAGTATTACTGGTATTAATACGTATACTGTAGTTACACAGATTGGTACATATAAGACTCCCCCATGCCCAGCTCACACAGATAGGTACATATAAGATTCCCCCATGTCCAGCTCACACAGACTGGTACATATAAGATTCCCCCATGCCCAGCTCACACAGATTGGTACATATAAGATTCCCTCATGCCCAGCTCACACAGATTGGTACATATAAGATTCCCTCATGCCCAGCTCACACAGATTGGTACATATAAGATTCCCTCATGCCCAGCTCACACAGATTGGTACATATAAGATTCCCCCATGCCCAGCTCACACAGATAGGTACATATAAGATTCCCTCATGCCCAGCTCACACAGATAGGTACATATAAGATTCCCTCATGCCCAGCTCACACAGATTGGTACATGTTAGATTCCCTCATGCCCAGCTCACACAGATTGGTACATGTTAGATTCCCTCGTGCCCAGCTCACACAGTCACTTACCATGAAAGCTGCAGGGCCTGAGTGGGTGGCTGGCCAAATGAAAGAACTCAAAGTGGGAAATCATGCACCCACATTCTTTTCTTCTCCGCACTAACTGCCGCTTCTCGAATAGACCACAGGGGCGTGAGCAAACTTTTCAGTTTGCTTCATGGTAGGTGCACCACTGAATACATGGGTCAGATGAGATGACACACAGTTACCCATCCCTTCCCGTGTGTTGCCCACTGTTGCTATGCTAAAAAAGAGGGTGAGGGTGCAAGAGCCCCTCAAGATACAGGTATGTGTGCGTTTTGATAGCAGTACGGCCTGCATTGTATGTACCTTCGTGATGTCACAGCCATTACTGTCCGAACCCAGAAGTCCGCATAGGATAATCAAGCTAGGGCTCAATTATCATCTCTTGCCTCTTTCATCTCCGGTCCCCAAGGCACACTCAGGTCCAGTACAGGATTGACTCTTGTACCCCCCTGGTGGTGGCCCTGGATGGAAGGTTCATTGGATATTGTAAAAAAGCTGGATGAATTTCTACAAACAAAGAAACTTGCAGGTTACTGGGATTGATACATAAACCTGGATATTTCCCATTGCCTCCAATACTATGTTACTATGTAACTGTTATACAGACATTATGGGTGGGGTATAAAGGTTGGACTGGATGGACATATGTCTTTATACAACCTCCAATACAATGTTACTATGTAACTGTTATACAGACATTATGGGTAGGGTATAAAGGTTGGACTAGATGGACGTATGTCTTTATACAACCTCCAATACTATGTTACTATGTAACTGTTATACAGACATTATGGGTAGGGTATAAAGGTTGGACTAGATGGACGTATGTCTTTATACATCCTCCAATACTATATCTGTTGTATTCAATTAGATCAACTGGACTTGAAATGTAGTTCAAGTCCAGTAGTTGATCTAATTGAATACAACAGATATACCATGACCTGGATGAATGAGAACCTTCACAAGCATACCTCCAATACTATGTTACTATGTAACTGTTATACAGACATTATGGGTAGAAACCGAACTACAGTAGATGTATTAATACCAGTGAATTCTCAATATTATAAGCTAGTATCCCTGTTACGCAACCAGAACTACAGTATATGTATTAATACCAGTAATTCTCAATATTATAGAGTATCACACCCCAAGTACAACCAGAAGGAGCATGTAATAAATGGTCATTCTAACCAGTAATTCTCTTTATTAGATGGATCAACCCGTACCAAACCAGAACCTCACGAGTAATGCGATGTATTTAATCCAGTAATTCTCAATATTATATAGTCATCCCCGTACCAACCAGAACTACAGATATGTAATTAATACCAGTATTCCTCAATAGTATATATCTATCCCCGTACCAAGCCAGAACTACGTAATGTGGTATAATACCAGTATTCCTCAATATTGATAGTATCCCTGTAAAGCACCAGAACTACAGTATCATATTATATTATACCAGTAATCCTCATATTATATAGTAGCCGCCCTTACACAACCATACTACAGTCAATATTATTAGACCAGTAATTCTCATATTAATATAGTATCAGCCTTACAACCATAACTCAGTATATATAAATTAATACCATAATTCCTCAATATTATAAGTACCCTGTACCAACCAGATCAACTACCAGTGTACAATATTACGATAGCCAGTAAGGTTCTCACGTATTATATGTATCGCCTACCAACCAGACTGCACTGGTGATAATAAGTTAATACTGCAGTAATTTCTCATATTGCGTGGGGTAGATATCAGATCCCTGTACCACCAGAACTCAGTAATATATACTTTACGGATACGCGCGATACAATTCTCAAATTGTGTATAGTATCCCCTTACCAAACCAACTACGTATATGTATTGTATAAACCAGTACATTGCTCAATATTATTGGTAACGGGGGGGCACCTGTAACCAACCAGAGCTCGTATATGTATTATACCAGTATTCTCCAATTATATGATATCCCCGTGCCAACCAAACTCAGTAACGTGTTTTATACCAGTATTTCCAATATTATATATATCCCCGTACCAACCAGGATACTACAGTGTATATGATATTAATCACCAGGTAATATCTCAATTTGATATAGTACCCCGTACCAACGCACAAACTACCGTATTGTATTAAACCAGTAATTCTCAATATTATATAAGTATCCCCATACCACCATAACTACCGTATAGTTATATACCAGTATTCTCAATATTAATATATATCCCGGTAACCAACCAAACTATCGGATAATGTATTAATCCATAATTCTCAATATTATATAGTATCCATTACTCTAACCAGAACTAACCGTATATGTATTACTACCAGTAATTCTCATATTATATAGTATCCGCCCCGTACCAACCAGCACTACAGTTATATGTATTAAATACCAGTTTCTCATATTATATAGTACGCCCGTACCAACCAGACTACACGTTATGTATTAATACCAGAATTCTCAATATTCTATAGTATCCCGTCACCACCAGAACGACCAGTATGTGTCATTAATACCGTAATTCTCAATATTATATAGTATCCCTGTACCAACCAGAACTAACAGTATTATATATTAATACCAGTAATTCTCAATATTATATAGTATCCCCTTACCAACCAACTACGAGTATTATTATTAAAATACCAGTAATTCTCAATATTAATATATATCGCCTTACCAACCAAACTACAGTATATAGTATTAATACCAGTAATTCTCAATATTATATAGTACCCTGTACCAACCGAACTACATTCTATATCATACCGAGTACTTCCAATATTTATAGTATCGCCTTACCACCAGAACTACAGTATATATATTAATACTCATATTCCTCAATATTATCATAGTATCCCTGTACCAAACCAGAACTACATTATAGAATAATCCCGTAATTTCTCAATATTATATAGTATCCCCTTACCAACCAGAACTACAGTATATGATTTTATACCAGTAATTCTCAATATTAGATGTAATCCCTGTACCTCAAACCAAGCTACATATAGTAATTAATACAGTAATTCTCAATATTATATGTATACCGTACCACGCAGAACTACCGTTTGTATTTATACATTAATTCCTCAATATATATAGTATCGCCCAAGTTCCCCGTACCAACCAGAACTACATATATGTATTATACCAGTATTCTCCTATTTATAGTATCCCCGTACCAACCAGAACTAGCATTATGGATGTTATTAATACCGATAATTCTCAATATTATATAGTACTCCCCCTTACCAACCAGAACTACAGTATATGTTTAAATCCCAGTAATTCCTCATTTATATAGTATCCCCGTACCAACCAGATCTACAGTATATGTACTTAATACATTAATTTTCTGTATATTTATATAGTTATCCCCGTACCACCAGACTACAGTATATGTATATTTACTACCAGTATTCCTCAATAGTAATAGTTGAATCCCAGTACCCAACCAGACTACAGTATATGTATTAATAACCTAATTCTCAAATATATATAGTATCCCTGTACCACCAGCAACTACATATATGTAATTAATACCAGTAATTCTCAATATTATATATATAGTATTCTGTACCAACCAGAACTACCAGTATATGTATTACGACAGTAATAATTCTCAATATTAATAGTATCCCCTTACCACCCGAACTACAGATATATTAATACCAGTATTCTCAATATTCTATAGTAATCCCCCTTCCAACCATAACAATACAGTATATATATAATACCATTAATTCTCAATAGTATATAGTACCCCTTACCACCACCAGACTACAGTATTAAATAAAAATTATACCATAATTCTCCATATTATAAAGTATCCCCGTACCAACCAGACTATACAAGTATATGTATTAATACCAGTAGGGTATACTCATATTATATAGTATCCCTCCCTGTACCCAACCATAACTCGCAGTATAAGTATTATATACCACGTATACTCCATATTATATAGTACCCTGTAACCAACAGAACTACAGTTATATTTATACAGTAATTCTCAATATTTTAGTATCCCCTTACACCGAACTACAGTAACTATATTAATACCAGTAATTCTCACTATTATATAGTATCCTCGTATCCAACCAGAACTACAGTATATGTATTAATACCAGTAATTCGCAATATTATATAGTATCCCCGTACCAACCAGAACTCCAGTATTGTATTAATACAGTAATTCTCAATTTTATTAGTATTCTCCCCGTCTCAAACCAGACTAACAGTATATGTATTGAATACAGTAACTTCTCAATATTATATAGTATCCCGTACCAAACCAACCAGAGCTCAGTACCATATGTATTACTCCAGTAATTCTCAATATTTATATAGTAAATCCGTCCCCGTACCAACCAGAACTACCGTATAATGTATTTTATACCAGAATTCGCAATATTATATAGTATCCCTTACCAACCATAGCTACATTCTAATGTCTTAATACCAGTAATTCCGCAATATTATATAGTATCCCGTACCATACCAGAAACTCCAGTATATTTAATTTATAACCATAATTATCACTATTAATAGTCCCATACCAACCAGACTAACAGTATATGTCTTAATCCAGTATATTCCTCAATATTATATATATCCCTGTAACCAACCAGAACTCAGTAAATGATAATTAATACCAGTAATTCTCCATATTATATAGTCATCCCTGGTACCAACCAGAACTACAGTATATATCTATTATACCAGTAATTCTCATATTATATATAGCCCCCTTACAACCAGACTACAGTTATTTATTCAATACCAGTAATTCCTCAATATTATATAGTATCCACCTTAAAACCAACCTGAACACAGTTCTTATTTAATACCAGTAATTCTCAAATATTATATATATCCCCTGGTACCACCAGACCGCCAGTATAATATGTATTAGTACAGAAATTCTCCAATATTATATAGTATCCCCGTACCACCAGAACCTAATCAGTAATTGTATTATACCAGTAAATTCTCAATATTAGATAGTAATCCCCCTTACCACCCGAACTACAGTATATATATATACCAGTATTCTCAATATTATATAGTATCGCCTTACCACCAGCAACTACGTATATATATAAATACCAGTAATTCTCAATATTAGTTGTATCCCTGACCAACCGAACTACAGTATATATATTAATACCAGTAATTCTCAATATTATATAGTTCCCCTTACCAAACCAGACTAAAGTAGTATTATTATACCAGTATTCTTCATATTAATAATAGACCTCCCCTTATACCACACCAGGAACTACAGTATCATGTATTAAACAGTAATTCTCAATATTTTATAGATCACCCGTCCAACCAGAAACTACCGATGTGTATTTAATACCAGTATTTCTCAATATTATATAGTATCCCCCTTACCAAACCAGAACTCAGTATATGTAATTACATACCAGTAATTCTCAATATTTATAGTATCCCCGTACCACCATAACTACAGTACTATGTATTAATACAAGGAATTCTCATATTATATAGTAATCCCCCCTTACCAACCAGAACTACAGTATATGTATAATACCAGTAATTCTAATATTTATATAGTAGCGCCCTTACCAACCAGAACTACAGTATTGTTATTAATACCAGAATTCTCATTTATACTAGTATCCCCGAACCCACCAGAGCATTACAGTAATATGTATAATACCAGTTTCTCATATTATATATTCCCCGAACACCAGAACGTACAGTAATTTATTTTATCCAGTATTCTCAATATTATATAGTATCCCAGTAACCCCAACCAGAACTACAGTATATGTAGTACTACGCAGTAATTCTCAATATTTTTGATATAGTATCCCCTGTCCTACCAGAACTACCGTAATATGTATTAATACAGTAAGTTCAATATTATTAGTGTATCCCGTACCAACCAGGAACTCACAGTATATGTAATTATACCAGTAATTCCTCAATATCTATATAGTAATCTCAACTCCCCCCTTACCAACCATCGACTACAGTAATATATATTAATACAGTATTGCTCATATTATTAGTATCCCCGTTACCAACCAACACAGTATATAATCTTAATCCCAGTTAATTCTCAATATTATAAGTATTCCCCCCGTACCAACCAGACTTACAGTATATGTATTAAATACCAGTAGGTAATACTCAATATGATCTAGTATCCCTGTACAACCAGAACTACAGTATAAACGTATGAATACAGTAATACTCATATTATAGTATTCACTCCCCCTGTCCCCAGAACTACCGTATATATATTACATCCAGTAAATTCTCAATATTATATAGTACTCCCTTACCAACCAGAACTACAAGTAGATATCATATAAACCAGTAATTCCTTCAATATATATAGTATCCCCCCGTACCAACCAGACAACTCACAGTATATGTATTAATAACCAAGTAATTTCTCAATATTATATATTATCCCGTACCAACCAGAACTACAGTATATGTATTAATCCCAGTTTCTCAAATATATATGTATCCCTGTACCCACCAGAACTACAGTATATGTATTAATAACCGTAATTCGCGGATCATATTATATATGTAAAATCACCCCGTACCAACCAGAACTCCTACAATATCATGTATTATACCAGTAGGTAATCCTCAATATTTATAGTATCCCTGGACCAACCAGAACTACAGCATCGTATTAAACCAGTATACTCAATATTATATAGGATCCCTGTACCGACCAGACTACCTTATATGTATTAATACCAGTGCAATTTCTCATATTTATATATTTCCTGCTACCAACCAGACTACGTATATGTTTAATACCAGTAATTCTCCGTATGGAAATGAAAACAATTAACATTACAGTGCTGCTCCATCCCGATTTTCCTGCTGGGGAAAGAATGGGCGGAAGCCTGGAACTGAAATAAATTGTTTAAATCAAATATTAACTTTACATGTGATAGTGAGTTGTCTCCCCTTATTTTTTACCCAAGTTTTTCATTTTTCAGATATAAAATGATGCAATTTACAAATATTAAAACAAAGGCTACGAAAACATAATTCAAGGGAACAGAGCATGGACGTCTCCCAATATTTTATTCTCCAGGAACATCTGGCCACATCTCTAAATTGCTCGGCCATGCCTAAGTTCCTTAATGGATTGAACGACTGATTTCAAGGTTTATTACATTTCTATAGTGATGTTTTGTCATACATGTCAGGAGTTGCCACTTAGACTTGACATTCTCCTATCGTACTGAAATGATAGTGGATAAATTTTTCCATCTGCAGATTCCAAATTTATAACAAATATTGAAAACTAAAATCCATTTTTACAGAAAGGCCTCTCATTCAGGATTAAAGAAAGAAATATCCATATTGGCGTCTGTATAGAGGCCCCAGCCCGTAGCCGCCATTTAATGGTGTGATTCCTGAAGAATAGTATATATTTGATAAGATATAAAAGGAATTAATTAGTTTCCCATCGTCACCAGTGTGGCCGGAGAATACAGTGGGAAATTCTTAATACAGCACAGGAATAACCACCATGCACATCAGTCGAAATGTCTGGTGGTATTATTTATTGTTGCATCCAGATTGAACACCAGTGTAACGTGTCGTACGAGCTGTACCTTCTTCAACAATCAAAATTTTGATTGTCCTGAAGAAGGGACCGCTCACGTACCGAAACGTTACACTTTGGTGTACTCTGTGTATGCAACATAAATATCACAGAATTTAAGACTGATGTGCAGGTGTTTATTCCTTTGCTGATTCACGACTCTGCCACCAAGGGTCTGCCATTGCACTCCGCACGAAACTCTTACCTATATCCACAAGGTGGTGGTTCAGGATTAACCTTGTTTTTTTGCTTACCTACTTTGGATTAATAATACAGGTGGGAAGGATTATATAAGGCTTACGCTATGGGAATGGCTGAATCAGAAGGAAGAAATAAATAGCAAAAGACATCAATTCACACTGGTACTTCACGTTAATGAACCAATATGGCAAACTACTCCCCCTCACCCAACATGTTATATCTGTGCATAACTGGACGTGCTGCATGCTGCTCCCCTTTCCATGTCCCTGATCTGCTGCATTGTTCTCCTTTGGTCACCTTTAGTCCTCACTCTCATGCTTTTCCTCTATACTTTCTGTGAGGAGACAAACTTTGGGGGGGATGCCACCTGTAAGATACTTGGGTTGCGGTAAAGTATACGTGGCTTCCAATCCTTTCCCTCCCCCCACGCGCGAGATTGTGAGGCACCCGGGCCACTCCCTATACCGGAAACATACCATATCAGCTGTTTAAAAAGACTGGAACTGAATTTTCCTTCATACGCATATCAGCTGTTTAAGACACATGATCGCAGAGGATTTGGCTGGCTGTCCTACCGTCCGTGCCTCCACACGGTCGTTGGGGTGGCAGTATTACGACTCCACTGCTAACAGTTGAAAAAATCCTTTTTTAACTTCCCATCACACAGGTCGAGACATCACCCTGGAGACCTACTGATTTCCCTGTTGCCACACGGGATGGCGTTTGCATTTTAGACCATCAACAAACTTTTTGTGGTTGATAATTTGGTATCGTTGCCAATGAAAACAAAAAAGTAGGTTGGGTTTGCTGATATGCACAGCTCCATACACCTATAGGGTTAATAGCACAGCTTCCATACACCGATAGGGTTATATGGCACAGCTCCATACACCTATAGGGTTAATCTGGCACATCCATACACTCTAGGGTTAATATGCACAGCTCCATACACCTATAGGGTTAATATTCCAGCTCCATACACTTAGGGTTAATATGCACACTCCATACACCTATAGGGTTAATTGCACAGCTCCATACCCTTATAGGGTTATGCACAGCTCCATAACCCCTATAGGGTTACTATGCATCAGCCTTCCATACACCTATATGGATATATGCACAGCTTCCATCACCCTATAGTACATGCACAGCTCCTACACCTATAGGATAATTGCACAGTCTACCAACCTATAGGTAAATATGGCACAGCCTCCATAAACCCTATAGGGTAAATATGCAAACAGCTCCATACCCTAAGGGTTGAATATGCACGCTCCATACACACTATAGGGTAATTGGCACAGCTCCTCACACCTATAGGGTAAATAATCACACTCCATACATCTATAGGGTAAATATGCACAGCTCCAGACACCTATGGAAAATATGCACACTTCACATACACCTCTAGGGTAAATGCACAGCTCCAAACACCTATAGGTTAATATTCCAGCCCCATACACCTATAGGTTAATATGCACAGCTCCATACACCTATCGGTATAATATGCACGCTCCATACACCTATAGGTTACATATTCCAGCTCCCATACCCATAGGGTCATATGCACAGCTCCATACACCTACTAGGGTACACTAGGCACAGCTCCATACACCTATAGGTTTAATATGCACTGCTCCATACACCTAATAGGGTTAATCCTCACAGCTCCATACACCTATATGGGTTAATATGCACAGCTCCATACACCTCTAGGTTACTATGCCAGCTCCATACACTACACAGGGTTATATGGCACAGCTCCATACCCGATAGGGTTAATATGCACGCTCCATCCCTATAGGTTAATATGCACAGCTCTACACCTATAGGGATAATATGCACAGCTCCATACCCTATAGGGTAAATATGGCACAGCTCCATACACCTAAAGGGATATAATCCATTCACAGTCCATACACCTATAGGGTAAATATGCAACAGCTCCATCACACCTTATAGGGTAAATATACACAGCTTTCCATACACCCATAGGGTAAAATTGCACAGCTCCATACCCTATAGGGTAATCTGCACAGCTCCATACACCTATAGGTTAATAGGCACAGCTCCATACACCTATAGGGGTAAATATGCACGAGCTCCTACACCTCATAGGGTAAATATGCACACAGCTCCATACACTATAGGGTAATATGCACAGCTCCATACACCTATAGGGTTAAATATGCACAGCGCCATAAACCTATAGGGTTAATTGCACACTCCATACACCTTAGGTAAATATGCACAGCTCCATACACAATAGGTAATTCTGCCAGCTCATAACACCTATATGGGTTGAATTATGCCCAGCTCCATACACCTATAGGGTTTAATATACACAGTCTCTCCCACCCTATCGGGTAAAATTGCACATCTCCATACACCTTAGGTTAATATGCACAGTTCCAAACACCTATATGGTAAACTATGCACCTCCATACACCTATAGGGGTTAACATGCCATCTCATACACCTATAGGGTTAATTGCACCAGCCGCCCCATACACCTATAAGGTTAATATGGGCCACAGTTTCCAGTACACCTATAGGGTTAATATGCACAGCTCCATTCACCTATAGGTTAATATGCAAGCTCCCTACACCTACAGGTTAATATATACGCTCCTACACCTATAGGGTTTAATTGGCACAGCTCCCTTCACCTATGGGTTAATATGCCCAGCTCCATACACCTATAGGGTGAATATGCCATCTCCGATACACCTATAGGGTTAATAATTCACAGCTCCATACACCTATCGGGTTATATTCACAGCTCCATCACCTATAGGGTAAATATGCACAGCTCCATGACACCTCCTAGGGTATATGCAACATCTTCCATACACCTATAGGTAAATAGTGCACAGCTCCATACACCTATATGGTAAATATCACAGCTCCATACACCTTAGGGTTAATATCCCGCCTCCCCGATACACCTATCGGGTTAGATAATGCACAGCTCCATACACCTATAGGGTTAATATACACAGTTCCAAACACCTATAGGGTAAATATGCACAGCTCCATACACCTATAGGGTTAATATACACAGTTCCAAACACCTATATGGTAAATATGCACAGCTCCATACACCTATAGGGTTTAGTCACATGCACAGCTTCCAACACCTATCAGGGTAATATTTCACAGCCCATACACCATATGAGGTCATATGCCAGTTCCATACACCTATAGGGTTCTATGCACGCTCCATTCACCTTGGGTTAATTATCCCAGCTCCATACACCTTACAGGGTTAATATACTACAGCTCTCCAGACACCTATAGGTTTAATATGCACAGCTCCATTCACCTATAGGTTAATATGCACAGCTCCATACACCTATAGGTTAATATGCCACAGCTCCATACACCTATAGGGTTTTAATATGCCCAAGGCTCCATCACCTATAGGGTTAATATGCACACTCTTTATTAAAGTAAAGTTATATGTAAAGTTACTGGGAGACATAACACCCTTGTAAGGTGTCAGGCTCATTGGTAACATATCACCATTCTAAATCACCTAATTCCAGCCAGAAATCGTACATGGACCTGAATTCTACATCGGATCAAATCCAAGTGATTTCCCACCGGATCCAGATCCAGTTTTTTACGTTTCCCACACTTGCTCCTCCCTGTCTGTAGAAATGACCCCTGGGAACACCCAGTCCAGCTATGGTGATAAATGGCTGAACATGGTACAAATACCAAGAAACTTCAAACATCTGGGAATTTATTCTTTTACGGCTGCTCCTACAGGATACTCCCCCTCTCCACATCCCCGGAACCCAAACTGACCTCCTCCCTTTTGGGACCCCCTGGCTTTCCCCCCTTCCCTGCCCTGTTACACCTTTCCCTGACTCCTTAGCTCAGGTTGCCATACACTTCTATCTCATTTGCCAACTTGCTGCAAGTTACATTGTGTAGCTCAGGTCCCCAAAACACGTGCAAGGAGGCAGATTTCCTGGCGGCCAATGCCTCACACATGTGGTTTCCATCGCAATGTTCCACAGATCACATTGGTATCGTCCGCACCATGGGACCGACCGACTCAAAAGTTCACAAAAAACCAAACACACACAGTCAGTATTTTGATGTTTGACTCCCACCACCCTCAGATCCAAGCTGGGGGTCATCAGAACCCTGCACACACGTGAGAACAGCCCACAGCCAGAGCCGAGAAATCCCCACTAGCACAGAGCAGAAACATCCCCACTAGCACATAGCCGAGAACATCCCCCTAGCACAGAGCCGAGAACATCCCCACTAGCACCGAGCTGACACAATCGCCCACTTACACAGAGCCGAGAACATCCCCACTAACACAGATCCGAGAACATCCCACTAGCACAGAGCCGAGAACATCCCCACTAGCACCAAGCTGAGACAATCCCCACTAGCACAGAGCTAGAACACATCCTCACTAGCACAGAGCTGAGAACATCCCCACTAGCACCGAGCTGAGAACATCCCCACTAGCACAGTAGCTGAGAACATCCCCACTACACAAGCGAGAACATCCCACTAGCACGAGAGCCCGAGAACATCCCCACTAACACAAGCGAGACCATCCCCACTGAGCAGAGCCGAGAACATCCCCACTCAGCACAGAGCTGAGAACATCCCCACTGCACAGAGCCGAGAACTCCCCACTAAGCACAGAGCCGAGAACATCCCCACTAGCACAAGCTGAACATCCCCACTAGCACAGAGCTGAGAACATCCCCCCTAGCTCAATGAGCTGAAACATCCCCACTAGCGGCAGAAGCTGGAGAACACACCCCCACTATGCAGAGCCCAGAACATCCCCACAACAACAGAGTATAAACATCCCCACTAACACAGAGCGAGAACATCCCCACTAACCAGAGCGAGAACATCTCCCACTACACAGAGTGAAGAACATCCCCACTGCACAGATGAACATCCCCACTAGCACGAGCCGAGAACATCCCCACTACCACAGAGCCGGAATCCCCTACACAACCGAGAAACATCCCCACTAACAGAGCCAGAACATCCCCACTAGCACAGAAGCCGAGAACATCCACTGCACCAGAGCCGCGAACATCCCCCACTAACACAGAGCTGAGAACATCCCCACTACACAGAGCTGAGAACATCCCACTAGCACAGAGCTGAGAACATCCCCACTAGCAAGAGCTGAGAACTCCCCACTGACACAAGCGAGAACATCCCACTACACCGAGACATCCCCACTAGCACAGAGCCGAGAACATCCCCACTAACCAGAGGCTTAGAAGACAATCCCCCATAGCACAGAGCCAGAACCATCCCCACTACACAGAGCTGAGAACATCCCCACTAACACAGAGCTGAAATCCCCACTAGCCAGAGCCGAGAACATCCCCACTAGCGCAGAGCTGAGAAATCACCCTCACAGCATAACAACTAGCCGAGTGAGAACATCCCCCACTACACAGAGCTGAGAACATCCCCAGACTACACAATCTCAGACAGATCCCCACTAGCCACAGAGGCGAAGGCTAAAATGAACATCTCAGAGGACCCTTAAACACCTTGTGGATATCCAAGACTGGGCCATTTGTCAAAAAGCACAAGGAAAAGAAGAACACGAATACCAACAGTGTAGGGGAAAACAAGACAGAGGAAAACAGTCATCCCATATGTAGCAGGGGTCTCCGAGAAATTAACAAAGAATTTTCAAAAAACACGCGTCCCCCTGTCTTCTTTAAAACCACACAACACACTGAGCAGCAACTGGTACATCCGAAAGACCCATACCCAAACACAAGATAAGCGACATCATATACGCAGTGCAGTGAAGAGTGACATCATATACGCAGTGCAGTGAAGAGTGACATCATATTCGTAGTGCAGTGCAGTGTGACATCATATACGCAGTGCAGTGAAGAGTGACATCATATTCGTAGCACAGTGCAGTGTGACATCATATATGCAGTGCAGTGAAGAGTGACATCATATATGCAGTGCAGTGCGACATCATATACGCAGTGCAGTGAAGTGTGACATCATATTCGTAGCACAGTGCAGTGTGACATCATATATGCAGTGCAGTGAAGAGTGACATCATATATGCAGTGCAGTGCGACATCATATACGCAGTGCAGTGAAGTGTGACATCATATTCGTAGTGCAGTGCAGTGTGACATCATATACGCAGTGCAGTGAAGAGTGACATCATATTCGTAGTGCAGTGCAGTGTGACATCATATACGCAGTGCAGTGAAGAGTGACATCATATTCGTAGTGCCATGTACATCATATACCAGTGCATTGAAGAGTGACATCATATTCGTATGTGCAGCATGTGACATCATTACGCAGTGCAGTTGAAGAGTGACACTCATATTCGTATGTGCAGTTGCAGTTTTGGACATCATATACGCATGCATGAAGAATGCTCTGATTTGTATTGGGGAGACCAAACACAACTGCACAACTTATGGCCCAGACACCGAAGAGCCAATTCCTCGGGTCCTGGGCTCGTGAATCCGTGTAGCCTGCATCTTAGGATAAAGACCATACCTTTGAAGATTGTAATGTTCACATATTGGCAAAGAATGTGAACTGGTTCAAGAGAGGTGTCAAGGAGGCCATTAATTTGAAATAAGAAACCACCTAAATAGAGGTGGGGGGGTTCGACACCAACTGTCTGCAATGTACAATGCTGTTTTGACACCTTACCCTGGACTAAACTTCAAGTCCAGTTGATCTAATTGAATACAACAGATATACCATAACCTGGATGAATGAGAACCTTCTCAAGCATATTTATACTCTACCCTTAATGTCTGTCTAACAGTTACATAGTAACACAGTATTGGAGGTTGTATAGACATACGTCCATCTAGTCCAAGCTTTATATACCCTACCATAATGTCTGTATAACGTTACATAGTAACATAGTATTGGAGGTTGTATAAAGACCTACGTCCATCTGTCCAACCCTTTTATACCCTACCCTAATGTCTGTATACAGTACATAGTAACATAGTATTGGAGGTTGAATAAAGACATACTCCATCTAGTCCAACCTTTATACCCTACCCATAATGTCTGTCTAACAGTTACATAGTAACATGGTTTGGAGGTTGTATAAAGACTACGTCCATCTAGTCCAACCTTATACCCTACCATAATGTCGTATAACAGTTACTAGTAAACATGGTTTGGAGGTTGTATAAAGACATACGTCCATCCTAGTTCAACCTTTATACCCTACCCAAATGTCTGTATCACGTTACATAGTACATGGTTTGGAGGTTGTATAAAAGACATACGTCCATCTAGTTCAACCTTTAACCCTAACCCATAATGTCTGTATAACTTACATAGTAACATAGTATTGGAGGTTGTATAAAGACATACGTCCATCGATTCAAACCTTTTACCCTACCCATAATGTCTGTTATAACAGTTACATAGTAACATGGTATTGGAGGTTGTTATTAAAGACAACGCTCATCTACAACCTTTAATACCCTACCCATAATGTCTGTAATACAGTTACATAGTACATGGTATGGAGGTTGTAAAAGACACTACGTCCATCTAGTCCAACCTTTATACCCTACACTAATGTCTGTAATAACAGTTACTAGAAACATAGTATTTGGAGGTGTTGTATAAAGACATATGTCCGTCTAGGTCCCCTTGTATACCCTACCCCTATTCTGATATAACAGTTACAACATAGTAACATATGTATTGGAGTTGTATAAAGACATCTTCCATCTGTCCACCTTTATACCCTACCCCATAATGTTCTGTATACACAGGTCATATAACATAGTATTGGAAGTCTTGTTAAAGACATATGTCCATCCAGTCCGAACCTTTATAGACCCCCACCACTAATGTCTACATGTTTATACGTGTAAGGATTTAACATCTCATGTCACCTTATCCTGCCATATGTCCTGATCTTAAAAAGTAGTTATTGGGTTTGTATAAAGACATACGTCCTCTAGTCCAACCCTGTAGAGCCCTACCCATAATGTCTGTATCACAGTTACAAGTAACATTCTTTGGAGGTTGTATACAGAACTAGGTCCATCTAGCCAACCTTTATATACCTTAGCCCATAATGTGCTGTTAACGTTACATAGTACTAGTATTGGGTTGTGTATAAGACCATACGTCCGTCTAGTCCAACCCTTTATTCTATCCCTAGCCCATAATGTCCGTAAACTGTTACAAGTTCCATAGTAACATTGGAGATGTTATCAAAGACTATGCGTCTAGTCCAACCTTTTATACCCTACCCATATGTCTGTATAATTACATAGTAAACATAGTATTGGAGGTTGTATAAGACATATGGTCCGCTAGTCCAACCTTTATACCATGGAGCTGTGCATATTAACCCTATAGGTGTATGGAGCTGTGCATATTAACCCTATAGGTGTATGGAGCTGTGCATATTAACCCTATAGGTGAATGGAGCTGTGCATATTAACCCTATAGGTGTATGGAGCTGTATATATTAACCCTGTAGGTGTATGGAGCTGTGCATATTAACCCTATAGGTGAATGGAGCTGTGCATATTAACCCTATAGGTGTATGGAACTGTGCATATTAACCCTATAGGTGTATGGGGCTGTGCATATTAACCCTATAGGTGTATGGAGCTGTGCATGTTAACCCTATAGGTGTATGGAGCTGTGCATATTTACCCTATAGGTTGTTTTTGGACTGTGTATATTAAACCGCTATCGTTTAAGGAGTGTGCATATTAACCCTATAGGTGCTTAATGGAACTGTGTCAATTAACCCTATAGGTGTATGGTAGGCTGGTGCATATACCCTATAGGTGTATTAGCTGTGCATTAACCCTATAGGTGTATGGAGCTGTGCACTTTTACCCCTATGAACGGTGCTGTGTATGGAGCTGTGCATATTTACCCTATAGGTTGTATTGGACTGTGCTATATTACCCTATAGGTGTATGGAGCTGTGCATATTAACCCTATAGGTGTATGAGCTGTGCATATTAACCCATAGGTGTTGGAGCTGTTGCTTTAACCCTATAGGTGTATGGAGCTGTGCATATTTACCCTATAGTGTATGGAGCTGTGCATAATTAACCCTATAGGTGAATGGAGCTGTGTGCATATTAACCCTATAGGTGTATGGAGCTGTATATCTTAACCCCTTAGGTGTATGGATGTGGCATATTAAACCCTATAGGTGAATGGAGCTGTGCATATTAACCCTATGTGTGATGGAACTGTTCATATTAAACCCTATAGTTGTAATATGTGGGGCTGTGCATATTAACCCTATAGGTGTAATGGACTGGTGCATGTTACCCTATAGGTGTATGGATGGCTATTACCCTAAGTGTTGGAACTGTTATATTAACCCTATAGGTGTATGGACTGTGCATATTTACCCTATAGGTGGTTGGAAACTGTGTATTTAACCCTATAGGTGTATGGAGCGGGCTATTAACCCTATAGGTGTAATGGAGCTCGTGCATATTCCCCTGTGGTGTATGGATCTTTGCATATTACCCTATAGGTGTATGGAGGCTGTGCATATTAACCCTATAGGTTGTATTCGGAAGGCTTGCATATAGTGACTTATATTACTCCTATAGGTGTATCCATGTGAGGCTGTGCATATTTAACCCTATAGGTGTATGCGGCTGTTACATATTTACCCTATAGGTGTATGGAGCTGTGCATATTAACCCTATAGGTGTATGGAGCTGTGCATATTAAACCCCGTATAGGTGTATGGGCGTGCATAGTTACCCCTATAGGTGTATGGAGCTTCTGCATATTACCCGATGGGTGTATGAGCGGTGTATATTTACCCTATAGTTGTATGGAGCTGTGCATATTACCCTATAGGTGTATGGAGCTGTGTGCATATATCCCTATAGGTATGGAGCTGTGCATATTTACCCTATAGTGGTATGGAGCTGTGACGTATTTCCCTATAGGTGTATGGAGCTGTGCATATTACCCTATAGGTATGGAGCGTGCATATTAACCCTATAGGTGTATGGACTGTTGCATATTACCCTATTAGGTGGTATGGAGCTGGTGCATATTTAACCCTATGGTGTATGGAGCTGTGATTTAACCCGTATAGTGTACATGGAGCTGTGCAATAGTAACCTCTATAGGTGTATGGACTGTGCATAAATTACCCTAATAGGTGTATTGAGCTGTGCTATATTATCCCTATAGGTGGTATGGAGCTGTGCATTATCCCTATAGGTGAATGGCGTTGCATATTACCCTATAGTGTATGGAGTCTGTGCATATTATCCCTATAGGTTTTGAGCTGGTGCATATTACCCTATAGGTGTATGGAGCTGTGCATATTAACCCTATAGGTTTATGGAGCTGTGCATATTACCCTATAGGTTATGGAGCTGACCTACATATTTACCCTATAGGTGTATGGTAGCTGTGCATATTATACCCTATATATGTATGGAGCTGTGCATATTTAACCCTATAGGTGTATGGAGCTGTGCATATTTACCCTATGGTGTATGGAGCTGGGCATATTAACCCTATAGTGTATGGATCTGTCGCATATTTACCCTATAGGTGTATGGAGCTGTGCATATTTAACCCTATAGGTGTATGGAGCTGTGCATATTATCCATTTACTCTATAGGTGTATGGAGCTGTGCATATTTACCCTATAGGTGTATGGAGCTGTGCATATTATCCCTATAGGTGTATGGAGCTGTGCATATTTACCCTATAGGTGTGTAGGATGCTGTGGCATGATTACCCTATAGGTGTTGGAGCTGTGCATATAAACCTATAGGTGTATGGAGCTGTGCATATTAACCCTATAGGTATGGAGCTGTGCATATTAACCCTATGGTTTATGGCGCTGTGCATATTAACCTATAGGTGTATGGAGCTGTGCATATTAACCCTATAGGTGTATGGAGCTGTGCATATTAACCTATAGGTGTAGGAGCTGTCATTTAACCCTATAGGGTATGGAGCTGTGCATATCACACAACCCAACCTACTTTTTGTTTTTCATGACACGATACCAAATTATCAACAAAAAAAGTTTGTTTGATGGTCTAAAATGCAAACGCATCCCCGTGTGGGCACAGGAATCAGTGGGTCTCCCGGTGTGATGTCCGACCTGTGTGATGGGAAGTTAAAAATGATCAAATGTTAGCAGTGGCGTAACTACTGCCACCCAACGACCGTGTGGGGCCCGGACGGTAGGACAGCCAGCCAATCCTCTGCGATCATGTGATCTTAAACAGCTGATCATGCGTATGAAGGAAAAATTCACGTTCCAGTCTTTTAAACACTGATCGTGCGTATGTTTCCGGTAGAGGGAGTGGCCCGGCCTCCAATCTCGCGCTGGGGGGAGGAAGATTGGAAGCCACGTCTACTTTACCGCACACAAGTCTCTACAGGTGCATCCAAAGTTGTCCAGAAGAATAGATGGAAAAGCAAGAGAGACTAAAGGTGACCAAATGAAACAATGCAGCAGATCAGGACTGGAAAAGGGGAGCACATGGCAGCACCGTCCATTAGTGCACAGATATACATGTGGGTGAGGGAGTTGCCATATGGGTTCCTTAACGTTGAGTACCGTGTGAATGGATGTCTTTTTTTGTATTTATTTTTTCCTTCTGTATTCAGCCATTCCCATAGCGTAAACCTTTATATAATCCTTTCCCAACCTGTATTATTAATTCCAAAGTAGAAGGCAAACACCAGAGGTAATCCTGCACACACCTATGTGGATATAGGTAAGTTCGTGCTGAGTGCAATGGCAAACCCTGGTTGCAGTCGTGAATCATCAAGAGGATAAAACACCATGCAACATCAGTCTTAAATGTCTGTGTATTATTTATTGTTGCATACACAGAGTACACCAAAGTGTAACGTTTCGGTTACGTGAGCTGTACCTTCTTAGACATCAAAATTTTGATGTCTGAAGAAGGTACTCTCACGTACCGAACGTTACACTTTGTTGTACTCTGTGTATGCAACATAAATAATACCAGACATTTACAGACTGATGTGCATGGTGTTTATTCCTTTGCTGAAATTATAATTCCCACTGTATATCCTGCCACACGGTTGAGATGGGAACTATTAATTCCTTTTAATCTTCTCAATCATTCTACTTATCATTCAGGCTAATCACACATTTAAATGCGGTACGGGCTGTGGCCCTTACCCAGACTGCAATATGGATATTTCTTTCTTTAATCCTGAATGAGAGGCCTTTCTTCTTGTAAAATGAATTTTAGTTTTCACATATTTTTATAAATTTGGAATTTGCAGATGAAAAATATTTATCCACTATTATTTCAGTACGATAGGGAGAATGTCAAGCTAAGTGGCAACTCCTACCTGTATGACAAAAACATCACTCATGAGATGTAATAACCTTGAAATCTAGTCAGTTAATCCATTAAGGACTAGGCATGGCCTGAGCATTTAGAGATGTGGCAGTATGTCCTGGAAACACAATATTGGGAGACGTCCCTGAATTATGTTTTCTTGTAGCTTTGTTTTAATATTGGTAAATTCCATCATTTTATATCTGAAACTGGGTAAAAATAAAGGGGAACAACTCACTATTCACATGTAATTTATATTTGATTTAAACAAATTTATTCAGTTCCAGTGCTTCCGCCCATTTCTTTTCCCCAGCAGGAAAATCGGTATGGCAGCACACTGTAAACTGTTACATTGTATTCATTTCAATACGGAGAATTACTGGTATTATACATATACTGTAGTTCTGGTTGGTACAGGGATACTATATATTGAAGAATTACTGGTATTAATACATATACTGTAGTTCTGGTCGGTACAGGATCCATTAAAATATTGAGTATTACTGGTATTAATACGTATACTGTAGTTCTGGTTGGTACAGGGATACTATATATTTGAGTATTACCCTACTGGTATTAATACTTTGTAGTTCTGGTTGGTACGGGGATACTATATAATATTGAGAATTACTGGTATTAATACATATACTGTAGTTCTGGTTGGTAAGGGATACTATATAATATTGAGAATTCTGGTATTAATAACTACTGTAGTTCTGGTTGGTACGGGATAACTATATAAATTTGAGAATTACTGGTATTATACTATACTGTAGTTCTGGTTGGTACGGGGATACTATATAATATTGAGAATTACTGGTATTAATATATATACTGTTAGTTCTGGTTGGTAAGGGATACTATATATATTGAAATTACTGGTATTAATATATATACTGTAGTTCTGTTTGGTACGGGATACTATATAATATTGAGTATTACTGTATTAATCGCTATACTGTAGTTCTGGTTGGTACAGGGATACTATATAATATTGGTATTACCCACTCTGGTATTAATACATATACTGTAGTTCGGTTGGTACGGGGATACTATAATATTGAGAATTACTGGTATTATATATATACTGTAGTTCTGGTTGGTAAGGGGATACTATATAATATTGAGAATTACTGGTATTAATATATATACTGTGTTCTGGTTGGTAGGGGATACTATATATATTGAAATTACTGGTATTAATACATATACTGTAGTTCTGGTTGGTACGGGATACTATATAATATTGAGAATTACTGGTATTAATATACTATACTGTAGTTCTGGTTGTACAGGGATACTATATATATTGAAATTACTGGTATTAATACATATACTGTAGTTCTGGTTGGTACTGTATACTATATATTGAGAATTACTGTTAAATACATATACTGTAGTTCTGGTTGGTACGGGGATACTATATATTGAGATTACTGGTATTAATACATATACTGTAGCTTCTGGTTGTACGGGATACTATATAATATTGAGAATTACTGGTATTAATCACTAACTGTAGTTCTGGTTGGTAAGGGATACTATTATAATATTGAGAATTACTGGTATTATACATTTACTGTAGTTCTGGTTGGTACGGGATACTATATAATATTGAATTACTGGTATTAATACATATACGTAGTTCTGGTTGGGTACGGATACTATATATTTGAGAATTACTGTTTATACATAATTGTATTCTGGTTGGTACGGGGATACTATTAATATTGAGAATTACTGGTATTAATACACATACTGTAGTTCTGGTTGTGTACGGGGATACTATATATATTGAGATTACTGGTATTAATACATATACTGTAGTTCTGGTTGGTAAGGGGATACTAATAATATTGAGATTTACTGGTATTAATACATATACTTTAGTTTCGGTTGGTAAGGGGATACTATTAATATGAGAATTACTGGTATTAATATATATCTGTTTCTGGTGGGTACAGGGATACTATATAATATTGAGAATTACTGGTATTTATATATTACTGTAGTTCTGGTTGGTAAGGCCATACATATAATATTGAGAATTACTGGTATTAATATTATACTGAGTTTCTGTTGGTAGGGATATATATATAGATGAAATTACTGGTATTATACATATACTGTAGTTCTGGTTGGTACGGGATACTATATATTGAGAATTACTGGTATAAATACATATACTGTCGTTCTGGTTGTACAGGGATACTATATAATATTGAGAATTACTGGTATTAATATATCTGTAGTTTCTGGTTGGTAAGGGATACATATAATATTGAGAATTACTGGTAATTATACTATATACTGTAGTTCTGGTTGGTAAGGGGATACTATATAATATTGAGAATACGGGTATTAATATATATCTGTAGTTTCTGGTTGGTACAGGGATAACTATATAATATTGAGAATTACTGGTATTAATACATTTACTGTAGTTCTGGTTGTACAGGGATACTATATAATATTGAGAATACTGGTATATACATATACTGTAGTTCTGGTTGGTACTGGGATACTATATAATATGAGAATTACTGGTATAAATACTATACTGTAGTTCTGGTTGGTACGGGGATACTATATATATTGAGATATTCTGGTATTAATACATATCTGTAGCTCTGGTTGGTACAGGGATACTATATATATGAGAATTACTGGTATAAATACATATACTGTAGTTCTGGTTGGTACGGGATTATATAATATGAGAATTATGTATTATACATATACTGTAGCTCTGGTTGTGACAGGATACTATATAATATTGAGAATTACTGGTATTAATACATATACTGTAGTTCTGGTTGGTACGGGGATACTATATAAAATTGAGAATTACTGGTATTAATACATATACTGTAGTTTCTGGTTGGTACGGGGATACTATATAATATTGAGAATTACTGGTATTAATACATATACTGTAGTTCTGGTGGGGTACGGGGATACTATATATATTGAGAATTACTGGTATTAATATATATACTGTAGTTCTGGTTGGTAAGGGTATCTCTATAATATGAGAATTACTGGTATTAATATATACTGTAGTTCGTTGGTACAGGGATACTATATAATATTGAGTATTCCTGGTATATACGTATACTGTAGTTCTGGTTGGTACGGGATACTATATAATATGAGTTTACCCTACGGTATAATCATATACTGTAGTTCGGTTGGTACGGGATACTTTATATATGAGAATTACTGGTATAATAATATTACTGTAGTTTCTGGTTGGTAAGGGATACTATAATAATTTGAGAATTACTGGTATTAATATATATACTGTAGTTCTGGTTGGAAGGGATACTATATATATTGAGAATTACTGGTATTAATAATATACTGTAGTTTCTGGTTGGTAAGGGATACTACTATAATATTGAGAATTATGGTATTAATACATATACTGTAGTTCTGGTTGGTACAGAGATACTATATAATATTGAGAATTACTGGTATTAATATATCTGTAGTTCTGGTTGTACGGGATACTATATATATGAGATACTGGTATAATATATACTGTAGTTTGGTTGGTACTGGATACTATATATATTGAGATACTGGTATACATACTATCTGTAGTTCTGGTTGGTACGGGGATACTATATAATATTGAGAATTACTGGTATTAATACATATACTGTAGCTCTGGTTGGTACGGGGATACTATATAATATTGATTACTGGTATTATACATATACTGGATTCTGGTTGGTAAGGGGATACTATATAATATTGAGAATTACTGGTATTAATACATATACTGTAGTTCTGGTTGGTACGGGGATACTATATAATATTGAGAATTACTGTATTAATACATATTACTGTAGTTCGGGTTGGTACGGGATACTATATAATATTGAGAATTACTGGTATAATACATATACTGTAGTTTCTGGTTGGTACGGGGAACTATATAATATTGAGAATTACTGGTATTAATACATATACTGTAGCTCTGGTTGGTACAGGGATCCTATATAATATTGGAGATTACTGGTATAAATACATATACTGTAGTTCTGGTTGGTAAGGGGATACTATATAATATTGAGAATTACTGGTATTATATATATACTGTGTTCTGGTTGGTACAGGGATACTATATAATTTGAGAATTACTGGTATTAATATATACTGTAGTTCTGGTTGGTAAGGCGATACTATATAATATTAGAATTACTGGTATTAATATATATACTGTAGTTCTGGTTGGTACAGGATACTATATAATATTGAGAAATTACTGGTTTAAATATATACTTTAGTTCTGGTTGGTAGGCGATACTATATAATATTGAGAATACTGGTATTAATATATATACTGTAGTTCTGGTTGGTAAGGGGATACTATATAATATTGAGAATTACTGTATTAATATATATATACTGTAGTTCTGGTTGGTACAGGGATACTATAATAATATGAGAATTACTGGTATTAATACAATACTGTAGTTCTGGTTGGTACGGGATACTATATAATATTGAGAATTACGGTATTAATACATTTACTGTAGTTCTGGTTGGTACGGGGATACTATATAATATTGAGAATTACTGGTATTAACTACTACTGTAGTTCTGGTTGGTACGGGGATACCTATAATATTGAGAATTACTGGTATTAATACATACTACTGTAGTTCTGGTTGGTACTGGGGATACTATATAATATTGAGAATTACTGGTATTAATCATATACTGTATTTCTGGTTGGTACTGGGATACTATATAATATTGAGAATTACTGGTATTAATACATATACTGTAGTTCTGGGTTGGTACGGGATACTATATAATATTGAGAATTACTGGTATTAATACATATACTGTAGTTCTGTGGGGTACGGGGATACTATATAATATTGAGAATTACTGGTATTAAATCATATACTGTAGTTCTGGTTGGTACGGGGATACTATATAATATTGAATACTGGTATAAATACTATACTGTAGTTCTGGTTGGTACGGAGGATACTATATATATTGAGAATTACTGGTA
Source organism: Hymenochirus boettgeri (assembly GCA_019447015.1). Taxonomy (NCBI): domain Eukaryota; kingdom Metazoa; phylum Chordata; class Amphibia; order Anura; family Pipidae; genus Hymenochirus; species Hymenochirus boettgeri. The sequence continues at coordinate 161,950,652 of CM033477.1, read as the reverse complement.
TAAACATATACTGTAGCTCTGGTTGGTACAGGGATACTATAATATTGGAATTCTGGTATAAATACAATCCTGTAGTTCTGGTTGTGGGAGATACTATATAATATTGAGAATTACTGGTATTAATATATATACTGTAGTTCTGGTTGGTACAGGGATACTATATATATTGAGAAATTATGGTATTAATATATATACTGTAGTTCTGGTTGGTAAGGCGATACTATATAATATTGAGAATTACTGGTATTAATATATATACTGTAGTTCTGGTTGGTACAGGATACTATATAATATTGAGAATTACTGGTATTAATAATACTGTAGTTCTGGTTGTAAGGCGATACTATATATATTGAGAATTCTGGTATTAAATATATACTGTAGTTCTGTTGGTAAGGGGATACTATATAATATTGAGAATTACTGGTATTAATATATATATACTGTAGTTCTGGTTGGTACAGGATACTATATAATATTGAGAATTACTGGTATTAATACACATACTGTAGTTCTGGTTGGTACGGGAATCTATATAATATTGAGAATTACTGGTATTAATACATATACTGTAGTTCTGGTTGGTACGGGGATACTATATAATATTGAGAATTACTGGTATTAATACATTACTGTAGTTCTGGTTGGTACGGGGATACTATATATATTGAGAATTACTGGTATTAATACATATACTGTAGTTCTGGTTGGTACTGGGATACTATATAATATTGAGAATTACTGGTATTAATACATATACTGTAGTTCTGGTTGGTACAGGGATACTATTATATTGAGAATTACTGGTATTAATACATATACGTCGTTTCTGGTTGGTACTGGATACTATATAATATTGAGAATTACTGGTATAAATACATATACTGTAGTTCTGGTTGGTACGGGGATACTATAATATTGAGAATTACTGGTATTAATACATATACTGTAGCTCTGGTTGGTACAGGGATACTATATAATATTGAGATTACTGGTATAAATACATATACTGTAGTTCTGGTTGGTACGGGGATACTATATAATATTGAGAATTACTGGTATAATACATATACTGTAGCTCTGGTTGGTACAGGGATACTATATAATTGAGAATTACTGGTATTAATACATATACTGTAGTTCTGGTTGGTACGGGGATCTATATAAAATTGAGAATTACTGGTATTAATACATATACTGTAGTCCTGGTTGGTACGGGGATACTATATAATATTGAGAATTACTGGTATAATACATATACTGTAGTTCTGGTTGGTACGGGGATACTATATAATATTGAGAATTACTGGTATTAATACATATACTGTAGTTCTGTTGGTACGGGGAACTATTAATATTGAGAATTACTGGTATTAATACTTGCTGTAGTTCTGGTTGGTACAGGGATACTATATAATATTGAGAATTACTGTATTGATACATAACTGCAGTTCTGGTTAGTACAGGGATACTATATAATATTGAGAATTACTGTTATTAATACATATACTGTAGTTCTGGTTGGTACAGGGATACTATATAATATTGAGAATTACTGGTATTAATACATATACTGTCGTTCTGGTTGGTACGGGGATACTATATAATATTGAGAATTACTGGTATTAATACATATACTGTAGTTCTGGTTGGTACGGGGATACTATATAATATTGAGAATTACTGGTATTAAAGGGTATGTCCACCCTTAAAAATATTTTTTGATATATGATTCCCCCTGTCCCCCCAGCCCCAACCGCTCTATATGTATTCTTAGAAAGTGCCCCAAACTCTACTTACCTCCCCTCTTTCCTACGCCGCGCTGCCGGCCCTCTACTTGCGAGAAAATGCAAGCAGAGGGGTGGGACCGGCAGTCGCGTCTGACGCTCAGCCAATCACGGACATGGCTGCCGGGAGTTCTTTGCAGCAGGGGAAAGACCCTCCTACCTCCCTATCTGGTAGATACAGAACATTTTATAAACCTGCGATGGTATCTAGTGAATGACCCCGCAACTGCCGCTCAGAAATAATCTATACGTCTCCTCCATATCTATCAGGGGCTCCAGATTCCCGTCAATACTAATTTCCATTGGCCAATTCTCTAAAGGGAACAGAGAACTTGGATGGTGATGGATTTCATTCCGCCCTGGTAGGGAAATAGTCACCTAGAGGCCCAGATAGGATGATTCCTGAACAGGATTGTGGGTAGATATATATATAATCATAGCAAGCTTTCAGAACATTCTAATTCCCTTTTCAAGCTGATTACCTGAATACCAAGCTACTCATCAGCTTGATACAGGAACTGAATGTTGGGAAAGCTTGCTATGATCATCTTAGTTATCCAATAAAGGTCTCACCTCTATACCACTTGTGTTATTATTATATTATTTCAAAAGGTTACCCTGTAAACATTTAACTGGCTAACACGGTCCACCACCTTCCCCTGTGTATATATATATATAGAGAGAGAAATTAGCGGATAGAGCACTCTTGTCCGTAAAGACTATGAATCACACCGGTTTACTGACTAATGGTTGGAACATATTATCTGTAATGTCGATGTTTCTTATTGGTCAGATTCTTATGCTGCGACAGCATAACGGGAGCCTCTATGTATGTGCATTTTTATAGACATAGTAGCGTGATTTTCAGATACAGGACAGATATTTTTAGACATGGTTTATAAATGGTGTTTTGCATTTTTTCTAAGCTTTTATACAAACGGTGCACTTAAGGGGTGAGATATATATAAAATTATATTCTCATAAGGGCACACTAATGGCACTTTATGGATGTATTTAGGTATTTTAACACATTTTATATTTTTAATGAACTGATAAAGGCGTTTTTATATTACTAGCATTGCTGATGAGGCACTTTGGACGTTTAGGGTTAACGTAGGGAAGAGGGAGGAGTTTGGTGAAGGGTGAAGAGGGAGGAGTTTGGTGAAGGGGGAAGAGGGAGGAGTTTGGTGAAGGGGGAAGAGGGAGGAGTTTGGGGAAGAGGGAGGAGTTTGGTGAAGGGGCTGGGACACCAAGTTGTTAAATAGGCACTTACTTTGTGTGTTATCACATCCTGAGGACTTCTAGGATATTAGCCAAAATGCATTGATGTTGCACAAATAAATGATTTTTGAAGACAGTGCTCTATCCGCTGATTTCTATTATTCCCTTTATGGAGCACTGGGGCAGAAGGTAAAATAGAGCTTGAGTGCGGGACCTTCGATGTAATTATATATATATAAACGTTGGCTGGGTGTGCACACAGTCTCTTATATTTCAGTTGCCTGGTGCTGCTGACATATCCCAAATATATAAATGATATTCAACAAGTATCAGCGCTACTCAGGTTCTTCAATAAGTGCTTTATTTAAAGTGCTTTTGTAGCAAACATTGTGCTCAGTGCAAAAATAAGCTTATAAATCTACACATGTATCTACAAATACCCATTCAACAGTGTGTGTCTCTTAATAACGCACTGTATGTGAATCTGATATGAAACTTTGTAGACTGTAGAGGGAGATCTTGTTTCTGTCATTTACTTTACAGACAGTAGAGGGAGCTCTTGTTGTCATTTACTTTACAGACAGTAGAGGGAGTCTTTGTTTCTGTCATTTACTTACAGACAGTAGAGGGAGCCTTGTTTCTGTCATTTACTTTACAGACAGTAGAGGGAGCTCTTGTTTCTGTCATTTACTTTACAGACAGTAGAGGGAGCTCTTGTTTCTGTCATTTACTTTACAGACAGTAGAGGGAGATCTTGTTTCTGTCATTTACTTTACAGACAGTAGAGGGAGTGTGTGAGATCACGGGTAAGTTCTTTCTCTTTGCTCCTGTGTCCTGCTGGTTTAATTGAAGAACAGAAGGTAAGAAATAGCTACTTTACCTCCTATTCTTCAAACTGAAAAACAGTGTGGATACCCTTTAATATAAAAGTGTGCAATTCACAATCAGAGCTGTGTATCAATGGTCACTATGTAGGATTTCTGTCATAAAGATTCACAAAGAGATTAGCGGCAATGAGTAAATGGTTTGCCTTAGACACAGTATGGTGGCTCAGTGGTTAGCACTGATGTTAAGCATCGCTAAAGTCCCGAGTTCGATTCCACCCTTGGACACATCTGCAAGGAGTCTGTATGTTCTCCCCGTGCTTGCGTGGGTTTCCTCCGGGCACTCCGGTTTCCCCCACAATCATAAAGACATACTGATAGGTTGTAAGTGTCAAATAAATGTGCTTAGATTGTAAGCTCTTCGGGACAGGGCTTGATGTGAATGTATACATGTAATTGTAAAGCGCTACGGAAGATGTTGGCGCTATATAAATCTATAATAATAGTTGTGCATTTTTCGTCTAACACCTGCAAGCAATGTATTAAAGATTTAGACAACATTTGTGTGTTTTTATGACAATTTGTACACCGTGAAATTTATAGTTATATATAACACCGCTATAGTTATAACAATACGCCGTGTCATTATGTAGTAGATGGTAGATATAACACTGCTATAGTTATAACAATACACCGTGTCATTATGTAGTAGATGGTAGATATAACACCGCTATAGTTATAACAATACACCGTGTCATTATGTAGTAGATGGTAGATATAACACGCCTATTTATAACAATACACGTTCATTATGTAGTAGAGTGGTAGATATAACACACCGTTATAGTTATAACAATAGCCGTGTCATTATGTAGTAGATGGTAGTATAACACGCTTATAGTTTATAACAATAACCGTGTCATTAGTAGTGATGGTAGATATAACACCGTAATTTAACAATACACCGTGTCATTATGTAGTAGAGGTAGAATATAACACGTTATAGTTTATAACAATACCACCGTGTCATATGTAGTAGAGGTAGATATAACACCGTTATCAGTATAAACAATACGCCGTGTCATTATGTAGTAGAGACGGTGAGGATATAACCCCGCTATAGTTTACTAACATCACGCGTGTCATTATGTAGTAGATGGTAGATATAACACCGTTATAGTTATAACAATACACCGTGTCATTATGTAGTAGATGGTAGATATAACACCGTTATAGTTATAACAATACGCCGTGTCATTATGTAGTAGACGGTAGATAACACCGCTATAGTTATAACAATACGCTGCTCATTATGTAGTAGATGGTAGAGTAATATAACCGTTATAGTTATAACATACACCGTGTCTTATGTAGTAAACGGTAGATATAAACACCGTTATAGTTATAAACAATACCCGTGTCATTATGTAGTAGATGGTAGATAAACACCGTTATAGTTATAACAATACCCGTGTCATATGTAGTAGATGGTAGATATAACACGCTATAGTTATAACATACACCGTGTCATTATGAGTAGAGGTAGATATAAAACGCTATAGTTATAACAATACCCGTGTCATTATGTAGTAGATGGTAGATATAACACCGTTATAGTTTATAACAATACACGCGTCATTATGTAGGAGCGTGTAGATATAACACCTCTGAGAATATAACAATACGCGTGTTCCATTAGTAGGAGATGGTTAGATATTAACACCGTTATAGTTATAACAATACACAGTGTCATTATGTAGTAGATGGTAGATATAACACCGCTATAATGTATAAACAATACACCGTGTCATTATGTAGTAGATGGTAGATATAACCCGTTATAGTTATAACATACAACACCGTGTCATTATGTAGTAGATGGTAAATATAACACCTTATAGTTATAACAATACCCGTGTCATTATGTAGTAGAGGTAGATATAACCCGCTATAGTTTAACAAATACCCGTGTCATTATGTAGTAGATGGTAGATATAACACCTGTTATGTTATACAATACGCCGTGTCATTATGTAGTAATGGTAGATTAACACCGTTATAGTTTAACATACCGCCGTGTCATTAGGTAGTAAAGGTAGATATAACACACGCTATATTTATACAATACGACCGTGTCATTATGTAGTAGATGGTAATATACACGTTATAGTTATAACAATACAAACCGGTGTCATTATGTAGTAGAGGTAGATAACACCGTTATAGTTATAACAATACACGGTGTCATTATGTAGTAGAGGTAGATATACACCGTATAGTTATAACAATCCGTGTCTTATGTAGTAGATGGTAGATTAACACCGCTATAGTTATAACAACTACACCCGTGTCATTATGTAGTAGAGGGTAGTTAACACTGTATAGTTAACAATACACCCGTGTCCTTATGTAGTAGATGGTAGATATAACACCGTTATAGTTAAACAAACACCGTGTCTTATTTAGTGAGTAGATAAACACCGCTATAGTTATAACAATACCCGTGTCATTATGTAGTAGATGGTAGATACACCGTATAGTTATACAACTGCGCCGTATCATTATGTAGTAGATGTGATATAAAACCGCTATATGTTATACAATACACCGTGTCATTATGTAGTATACGGTAATATCCACCGCTATAGTTATCCAAACACACCCGTGTCATTATGTAGTAGATGGTAGATATCAACCGTTATAGTTATAACATCACCCGTGTCATTATGTAGTAGATGGTAGATATAACACCGTTATAGTTATAAACATAACGCCGTTCATTATGTATAGATGGTAGATATAACACGCTATAGTTATAACAATACACCGTGTCATTATGTAGTATTACGGTAGATTAATAACACCGCTATAGTTATAACTACACATTGTCATTAGTAGTAGAGGTAGATATAAACCCGCTATAGTTATAACAATACGCCGTGTCATTTAGTAGATGTAGATTACACCGTTATGTTATAACAATACGCCGTGTCATTATGTAGTAGATGGTAGATAAACACCCGTTTAGTTATAACAATACCCGTGTTCATTATGTATGATGGTAGATATAACACACGTTATAGTTTAAACATACACGTGTCATTATGTAGTAGATGGTAGATATAACACCGTCTATAGTTATAACAATACCCTGTCATTATGTATAGGTAGATATAACACCGTTATAGTTATACATAAACACCGTGTCATTAATGTAGTGCTGGTAGATATAACACCGTTAAGTTAACAATACGCCGTGTCATTATGTAGTAGAGTGTAGATATAACACCGTTTAGTTTATAACAATACGCCGTTCATTATGTAGTAGATGGTAGATATAACCCGTTATAGTTATAACAATACCCGTGTCATTATGTAGTAGATGGTAGATATAACACCGTTATAGTTATACACTACGCCGTGTCATTATGTAGTAGAGGTAGATATAACACCGTTATAGTTATAACAATACGCCGTGTCATTAGTGTAGTAGACGGTAGATATAAACACCGTTATAGTTATAACATACGCCGTGTCATTATGTAGTAGACGGTAGATATAACACCGCTATAGTTATACAATACGCCGTGTCATTAGTAGTAGACGGTAGATATAACACCGTTATAGTTATAACAATACACCAGTGTCATTATGTAGTAACGGTAGATATAACACCGTTATAGTTATAACAATACGCCGTATCGTATGTAAGTAGATGGTAGATATAACACCGTTATAGTTATAACATAACGCCGTATCATTATGTTAAGATGGTAGATATAACCCCGTTATAGTTATAACAATACGCCGTGTCATTATGTAGTAGTGGTAGAATATAACACCGTTATAGTTTAACAATACGCCGTTCATTATGGTAGTAGATGGTAGATATAACACGCTATAGTTATAACAATACACCGTGTCATTATGTAGTAGACGGTAGATATAACACCGCTATAGTTATAACAATACACGTGTCATTATGTATAGATGGTAGATATAACACTGTTATAGTTATAAACTACACCGTGTCATTATGTAGTAGATGGTAGATAAACACCGTTATAGTATAACAATACACAGTGTCATATGTAGTAAACGGTTAGATATAACACCGTTATAGTTATAACAATACACAGTGTCATTATGTAGTAACGGTAGATTAACACCGCTATAGTTATAACAATACAACCGTGTCATTATGTAGTAAACGGTAGATATAACACCGTTATAGTATAACAATACACCGTGTCATTAGGTAGTAAACGGTAGATATAACACGCTATATAGTTATAACAATACACCGTGTCATTATGTAGTAGACGGTAGATATAACACCGCTATAGTTCTAACAATACCCAGTGTCATTATGGTAAGTTAGATGTAGATATAACACACTGTTATAGTTATACAATACACCGTGTTCATTATGTAGTAAACGGTAGATATAACACCGCTATGTTATAACAATACACCTGTGTCATTATTAGTAGATGGTAGATATACACACGTTTAGTTATACAATACCTGTCATATGTAGTAGATGGTAGATATAACACCGCTATAGTTATAACAATACACCTGTCATTATGTAGTAGATGGTAGATATAACACTGCTATAGTTTATAACAATACGCCGTGTCATTATGTAGTAGATGGTAGATATAACACCGTTATAGTTATAACAATACACCGTGTCATTATGTAGTAGACGGTAGATATAACACCGCTATAGTTCTAACAATACGCCGTGTCATTATGTAGTAGACGGTAGATATAACACCCGCTATAGTTCTAACAATACGCCGTGTCATTATGTAGTAAGACGGTAGATATAACACCGCTATAGTCTAACAATCCGCCGTGTCATTATGTGTAGACGGTAGATATAACCCACGCTATAGTTATAACAATATACGCCGTGTCATTATGTAGTAGACGGTAGATATAACACCGCTATAGTTATAAAATACCCGTGTCATTATGTAGTAGACGTAGATATAACACCGCTATAGTTATAACAATACCCGTGTAATTATGTTAGACGGTAGATATAACACCGTTAAGTTTCTACAATACGCCGTGTCATTATGTAGTAGACGGTATAGATATAACACCGTTATAGTTTCTAAACAATACGCCGTGTCATTATGTAGTAGACGGTAGATATAACACCGTTATAGTTCTAACAATACGCCGTGTCATTATGTAGTAGACGGTAGATATAACACCGTTATAGTTCTAACAATACGCCGTGTCGTTATGTAGTAGACGGTAGATATAACACCGCTATAGTTATAACAATACGCCGTTCGTTTAGTAGTAGACGGTAGATATAACACCGCTATAGTTATAACAATACGCCGTGTCGTTATGTAGTAGACGGTAGATATAACACCGCTATAGTTATAACAATACGCCGTGTCGTTATGTAGTAGACGGTAGATATAACACCGCTATAGTTATACAAAGACCCGTGTCGTTATGTAGTAAGACGGTAGAATAAACACCGCTATAGTTATAACAATACGCCGTGTCTTATGTAGTAGACGGTAGATATAACACCGTTATAGTTATAACAATACGCCGTGTCATATGTAGTAGAGACGGTAGATATAACACCGTTATAGTTCTAACAATACGCCGTGTCGTTTTAGTAGACGGTAGATATAACACCGCTATAGTTCTAACAATACGCCGTGTCGTTATGTAGTAGACGGTAGATATAACACCGTTATAGTTCTAACAATACGCCGTGTCGTTATGTAGTAGACGGTAGATATAACACCGTTATAGTTCTAACAATACGCCGTTCATATGTAGTGACGGTAGATATAACACCGTTACATTATAACAATACGCCGTGTCATTATGTAGTAGACGGTAGATATAACACCGTTATAATTATAACAATACGCCGTGTCATTATGTAGTAGACGGTAGATATAACACCGTTATAGTTCTAACAATACGCCGTGTCATTATGTAGTAGACGGTAGATATAACACCGTTATAGTTATAACAATACGCCGTGTTATGTAGTAGACGGTAGATATAACACCGTTATAGTTTAACAATACGCCGTGTCATTATGTAGTAGACGGTAGATATAAACACGCTATAGTTCTAACAATACGCCGTGTCATTATGTAGTAGACGGTAGATATAACACCGTATAGTTCTAACAATACGCCGTGTCATTAGTAGTAGACGGTAGATATAACACCGCTATAGTTCTAAACAATACGCCGTGTCATTATGTAGTAGACGGTAGATATAACACGCTATAGTTCTAACAATACGCCGTGTCATTATGTAGTAGACGGTAGATATAACACCGCTATAGTTATAACAATACGCCGTGTCATTATGTAGTAGACGGTAGATAAACACCGCTATAGTTCTAACAATACGCCGTGTCATTATGTAGTAGACGGTAGATATAACACCGCTATAGTTCTAACAATACGCCGTGTCATTATGTAGTAGACGGTAGATATAACACCGCTATAGTTATAACAATACGCCGTGTCATTATGTAGTAGACGGTAGATATAACACCGCTATAGTATAACAATACGCCGTGTCATTATGTAGTAGACGGTAATATAACACCGCTATAGTTATAACAATACGCCGTGGTCATTATGTAGTAGACGGTAGATATAACACCCTATAGTTATAACAATACGCCGTGTCATTATGTAGTAGATGGTAGATATAACACCGTTATAGTTATAACTATAACACCGTTATAGTTATAACAATACGCCGTGTCATATGTAGTAGATGGTAGATATAACACCGTTATAGTTATAACAATACACAGTGTCATTATGTAGTAGATGGTAGATATAACACCGTTATAGTTATAACAATACGCCGTGTCATTATGTAGTAGATGGTAGATATAAACACCTATAGTTATAACAATACGCCGTGTCATTATGTAGTAGATGGTAGATATAACACCGCTATAGTTATAACAATACGCCGTGTTCATTATGTGTAGATGGTAGAATAACACGTTATAGTTATAACAATACGCCGTGTGATTAGTAGTAGATGAAGTAAACACGTTATAGTTATAACAAACGCCGTGTGATTATGTAGTAGATGTAGATATAACACCGCTATAGTTATAAAAATACACCGTGTCATTATGTGTAGATGGAGATATAACACCCTATAGTTATAACAATACGCCGTGTCATTATGTAGTAACGGAAGATATAACACCCGTTATAGTTATAACAATACGCGTGTCATTATGTAGTAGACGGAAGATATAACACCGTTATAGTTATAACAATACACCGTGGTCATTATGTAGTAGACGGAAGATATAACACCGTTATAGTTTAACAAACGCCGTGTCATTATGTAGTAGACGGTAGTATAACACCGTTATAGATATACAATACACCGTGTCATTATGTAGTAGATGGTAGATATAACACCGCTATAGATCTAACAATACCCGTGTCATTATTAGTAGACGGTAGATATAACACCGTTATAGTTATAACAATAACATTATAACATAGTAGTAAATGGTTAATTCTTCTGTAAGGCTGGGTACACACAACAGACATTTCTGGCTAACTGACCCATAGTGGCGTGGATCAGTCGGACGGAAATATCTGATGGTGTGGGGCCAGCCTAACACACATTTATCCAATAACTAAACATAAAGTACCGGTAATGTATTATTTCTCTTACCCACATTAACGTGAAAACCAAATGCCAAACACATTCGCTAATGTTCGCTACACATGCAAATCACACGGACGCTACTGACACTGTCTGCGATGGCGCGGCGAGATGTAGCCCTGCGTGTAACATGCACAGATGATTTAAAGGGAGACAAAGCTTGGTACAGCAGACCATGTAAGGCTATGCTAGCGTACACAATGTGCTACTTACCTTTCCCTGTGAACTTACTTCAAGACGGAATTGCTGAATAAAAGATATTGTAGCAATTATTATAATAATATAATATCAATTTCCAATTACGGTTGTGGGTCCAAGACTAATACCCGCCATGTACTAGTCTAAAACAAACCAGTTGATTACAAGCTCTTGGAATCAGAGAATAGCCACTTCTGTTCACAGAGTTTTGTAATATGCAAAGAGAACTGCCACTAGGTGTCACTATTGCACACATGCTTGATCCCTTTAAACAGATTGTGAACTATCTGAATATTCTGTTGTGGCATTGCCATGTACCCACTGCCCCATTGTGCTGCTGGCCCTGGTGCCACAGGCTGGAAGGAAAGAAGGAGATGGTAATTTAATGGTAACCTCCCCCCTTTTTAGCTAAAAAGTAATATGCAGTGTGATCTGTAAATAGACATTTATCAGTCTCTGGTTAAAATAAATTGACACCTCATTACAAGGACCCTACACCCCCCCCCCCCCGCGCAGGGACCCTGTAATTGGAATAATGGAAAGGGGGTTTCTAACCTATTCCAGATTTCCCATAGTGCTGAGAGAAATGCCTATTGCTAACAGAGGTTCAGGGGTCACAGCCATGGGAGATATAAGGTTAATATGCGGCTAACAGACATATTAGGGAAGGATACAACATGTTAATAACACATTCCCAAAGATTAACCCTTATTAAAGTATTTATTTTATCTAACGTGACAATCTGGATGCACGATCTTACAGAGAAGGATGTTTCTGTACATACAATAAGCTATACCCTCATCTGTACTGTCTAAGGGAAACATATGGCAGCTCCCACCCAAGTATAATAAAATAAATAACAGAGAAGGAATGTTCTATCACACAATAAGCTATACCCTCATACTGTACTGTCTAAGGGAAACAATATTGCAGCTCCTCCCATATGTATAATATAAATATACAGAGAAGGAATGTTCTGTACACACAAAAGCTATACCCTCATACTGTACTGTCTAAGAGAAACAATATGGCAGCTCCCACCCATATGTATAAATATAATATACAGAGAAGGAATGTTCTGTACATACAATAAGCTATACCTCATACTGTACTGTCTAAGGGAAACAATATGTCAGCTCCCACCCATATGTATAAATATAAATATACAGAGAAGGAATGGTTCTGTACCATACAATAAGCTATACCCTCATACTGTACTGTCTAAGGGAAACAATATGGCAGCTCCCACCCATATGTATAAAATAATACAGAGAAGGAATGTTCTGTACATACAATAAGCTATACCCTCATACTGTACTGTCTAAGGGAAACAATATGCAGCTCCCACCCATATGTATAAATATAAATATACGAGAAGGAATGTTCTGTACAACATAAGCTATACCCTCATACTGTACTGTCTAAGGGAAACAATATGGCAGCTCCCACCCTATGTTAAAATAAGTATACAGAGAAGGAATGTTCTGTACATACAAAGCTATACCCTCATACTGTACTGTCTAAGGAACACACTATGGCAGCTCCCACCCATATGTATAAATATACAGAGAAGGAATGTTCTGTACATACAATAAGCTATACCCTCATACTGTACTGTCTAGGGAAACAATATGGCAGCTCCCACCATATGTAAAATATACAGAGAAGGAATGTTCTGTACACCAATAAGCTATACCCTCATACTGTACTGTCTAAGGGAAACAATATGGCAGCTCCCATCCATATGTATATATAAATATACAGAGAAGGAATGTTCTGTACATAACATAGCTATACCCTCATACTGTACTGTCTAAGGGAAACAATATGGCAGCTCCCACCCATATGTATAAATATACAGAGAAGGAATGTTCTATACACACAATAAGCTATACCCTCATACTGTACTGTCTAAGGGAAACAATATGGCAGCTCCCACCATATGTATAAATATAATATACAGAGAAGGAATGTTCTGTACATACAATAAGCTATACCCTCATACTGTACTGTCTAAGGGAAACAATATGGCATCCCACCCATATGTATAAATATAAATATACAGAGAAGGAATGTTCTGTACACACAATAAGCTATACCCTCATACTGTACTGTCTAAGGGAAACAATATGGCAGCTCCCACCCATATGTATAAATATACAGAGAAGGAATGTTCTGTACATACAATAAGCTATCCCCTCATACTGTACTGTCTAAGGGAAACAATATGGCAGCTCCCACCCATATGTATAATATAATATACAGAGAAGGAATGTTCTGTACACACAATAAGCTATACCCTCATACTGTACTGTCTAAGGGAAACAATATGGCTGCTCCACCATAGTATAATATAAATACAGAGAAGGAATGTTCTGTACATACAATAAGCTATACCCTCATACTGTACTGTCTAAGGGAAAACAATATGGCAGCTCCCACCCCATATGTATAAATATAAGTTACAGAGAAGGAATGTTCTGTACATACAATAAGCTATACCCTCATACTGTACTGTCTAAGGAAACACTATGGCAGCTCCCACCCTATGTATAAATATACAGAGAAGGAAGTGTTCTGTACTACAATAAGCTATACCCTCATACTGTACTGTTCAAGGGAAACAATATGGCAGCCTCCATCCATATGTATAAATATACAGAGAAGGAATGTTCTGTACACACAATAAGCTATACCCTCATACTGTACTGTCTAAGGGAAACAATATGGCAGCTCCCACCATATGTATAAATATATACAGAGAAGGAATGTTCTGTACAACAATAAGCTATACCCTCATACTGTACTGTCTAAGGGAAACAATATGGCAGCTCCCACCCATATGTATAAATATACAGAGAAGGAATGTTCTATAATACACAATAAGCTATACCCTCATACTGTACTGTCTAAGGGAAACAATATGGCAGCTCCCACCATATGTATAAATATAAATATACAGAGAAGGAATGTTCTGTACATACAATAAGCTATACCCTCATACTGTACTGTCTAAGGGAAACAATATGGCAGCTCCCACCCATATGTATAAATATAATACAGAGAAGGAATGTTCTGTACACACAATAAGCTATACCCTCATACTGTACTGTCTAAGGGAAACAATATGGCAGCTCCCACCCATATGTATAAATATACAGAGAAGGAATGTTCTGTACATACAATAAGCTATCCCTCATACTGTACTCTAAGGAAACAATATGGCAGCTCCCACCATATGTTAAATAAAGTATACAGAGAAGGAATGTTCTGTACACACAATAAGCATATCCTTCATACTGTACTGTCTAAGGGAAACATATGGCAGCTCCCACCCATATGTATAAATATAAATACAGAGAAGGAATGTTCTGTACACACAATAAGCTATACCCTCATACTGTACTGTCTAAGGGAAACAATATGGCGCTCCCCCATATGTATAAATATACAGAGAAGGAATGTTCTGTACACATACAATAAGCTATACCCTCATACTGTACTGTCTAAGGGAAACAATATGGCAGCTCCCACCCATATGTATAAATATACAGAGAAGAATGTTCTGTACATACAATAAGCTTACACCTCATACTGTTACTGTCTAAGGGAAACAATATGGCAGCTCCCACCATATGTATAAATATACAGAGAAGGAATGTTCTGTACATCAATAAGCTATACCCTCATACTGTACTGTCTAAGGGAAAACAATATGGCAGCTCCCACCCATATGTATAATATACAGAGAAGAAAGTTCTGTACATACAATAAGCTATACCCTCATACTGTACTGTCTAAGGGAAACAATATGGCAGCTCCCACCCATATGTATAATATAATATACAGAGAAGGAATGTTCTGTACATACAATAAGCTATACCCTCATACTGTATGTCTAAGGGAAACAATATGGCAGCTCCCACCCATATGTATAAATATACAGAGAAGGAATGTTCTGTACATACAATAAGCTATACCCATACTGTACTGTCTAAGGGAAACAATATGGCAGCTCCCACCCTAGTATATAATATACAGAGAAGGAATGTTCTGTACATCACATAAGCTATACCCTCATACTGTACTGTCTAAGGGAAACACTATAGCAGCTCCCACCCATAATATATAAATATACAGAGAAGGAATGTTCTGTACATACAATAAGCTATACCCTCATACTGTTCTGTCTAAGGGAAACAATATGGCAGCTCCCACCCATATGTATAAATATACAGAGAAGGAATGTTCTGTACACACAATAAGATATACCCTCATACTGTACTGTCTAAGGAAACAATGGCAGCTCCCACCATATATATAAATATAATATACAGAGAAGGAATGTTCTGTACATACAATAGCTATACCCTCATACTGTACTGTTAAGGAAACAATATGGCAGTCCCACCCATATATATAAATATACAGAGAAGGAATGTTCTGTACACACCAATAAGAATTACCCTATACTGTTCTGTCTAAGGAACATATGGCAGCTCCCACCCATATGTATAAATATACAGAGAAGGAATGTTCTGTACATACAATAAGCTATACCCTCATACTGTACTGTCTAAGGGAAACAATATGGCAGCTCCCACCCATATGTATAAATAGAGAAGGAATGTTCTGTACACACAATAAGCTATATTGTGTGCATGTGTGTATATATATATACTACAAGCAGTACATATTTGGCTAATAGATACAAGTTATACAGTAATACTGGCACTACAACCTCATATCCTTAATTGCCCAGGTGTAACCATTAAATCCATATTCATAGTTCCATCGAACATATAACAGTGCACACTGGGTTTTGTGAATGTGTGTTTATTGTCACATCAAGGTATATATGGTATATATATATATATATGGTTAATAGATACACTACACAGTATATAATATATACATATATAATATGGTAACATTGTACCGAAACATATTAATTTGCTTCTCTAGGTAAGTCTAATTCCCATTACGGACCCTGTGTGTTTCATTAACCAATCACAGGATTTCTATCAGAGCTGCTTGTAGCCAGCGAAGGGTTAAACCCGATTCCATCCTTTTATTGTGAATTAAACTCCTCTCAGATCTGTTACAATGGGAGTTAAGCTGGGTACACACGATTAGATATTTCGGTCCGATCGACCGATAGTTCAGTGTATCGGTCGATCGGACCGAAATTATCGAATCCGAATGTGCCCATGTCCGATCGACCGTTCGTCCGAATCGGACGAAAGGACGATCGGACAGGGTGGAAAACCTCGTCCGATCGTGCGGTCCTCTATGGACCGCACGATCGGTCGCGGTGACTATCGGACGCGGCTGCTTTTGCCGCGACCGACAGTCCTTCCTCCTGGCCGACCGTTCGAAAGTATCGAACGGTCGGTCAGGAGGAAAAATCGCTAGGTGTGTACCTAGCTTTACAGACAATTTGATGGCAGGAAAATATCTGGAAATGTGTTCTCTATTGTCCCCCCTTAATATAATAAGTAAGATGGTGTTAACCCAACCCCCATCCCAGGGGGGGAAATAATATAGGAAGAGCCTCTTGGCCATTTAAAACTTTTAACCCCATAAATGCCGTTATAGGCGCCAGATGTGGATTCTGTCCTGTATATTAGATTATCTGTGCAGATAACATAAGTGACATTTTGTGCTGTGATTAATTGCCATCTATAATTCTGTTTGTGCAGCTCTGTAGTTATATATATAGGGTATAGTCTGGGTCTGTCAGTGTATGGGGAGGTTCGTCTATCCAACCTGTGTGTGGCCACATTAGTCACTGGTTTGACTGTTCATCCTGATGGCTGGACCAGGTCCCTACACGTCTCCCAGTATGTGGCTGAGTAAAGGGCAGTGATTAGCAATGGCCCCGGGGCCGATTGTCTCTTCAACAGACCAGTTAGAAAATGACATTGGTGATGAAGTAAATTGGGAATCTGTCAGATCTGTTCTAAAACTATTTAGTGCCTGGAGGTAACTAATTCACTTCATTTGTACTTTGGGTACATAAGGGCAGTCAGCGGGAGGGAGGAAAAGCGTTTACACGTTTACCTTTACACGCTTATCACAGTGAGGTGCCTACCTATTGCAGTCGGTATACAACAGATGAAATCAAATGTTTCAGTTTAATTAGTTTCTGCTTACAGATTGTTGTTCCAGATCTAGCCAGCAGAGGGAGCTCCTGATCCATTTCACTGCTTTACACTGCTTTCCCTGACAAAAGTCACTAATAAATTAAATAAGATGGGGAGAGAATTATGCTTTGCAGCTCCTCTTCAGTATATGCAAATAAAACGTCTCCATTCCTTATCTCCCTGACAAAACACACAGGTAAGTACCTGAATTAACGTACCCTTTGTAGGGTCATTTTTACTTGCCCTTTAAATACATGAAATGTAACAAAGCATGATTGTTGCCGTGTGACTTCCTCCTGTTTATTCCGCGCACTACGGCAGATACGTTTGTATCGTTTATCCAACTAGAAAAAGAGATAAAATGTGTTTTATTTGGTCTCGTGAAAATGGGTCCAGATCAAGTCGTATATATTCTGTTCCTTCCAGCGACGGAGCTCGGAGTTTATTCATAGATCTGTGAGTGTCAGAACAATCTGGCAGGAAAGTTTCCCTTATGATCAAAATAGCTGCAAAAAAATCTCCCACTTACCAGGCTGGATGGAAACGAAAGAAAAGTAAAATATTGTGTCCTTAAGGAAGGATTTAAATTGGATTGATGGCTGGGGTTGTATACTACAACATATAAAGGCAGTTCATCGTGTCCAGGGTGCTATAGAAAAAAAATTATATTTATATATGAGTGGGAGTTTCCATACTGCTTTTGCTGCAGAGATAAAAGGAAATAGATGTAGGCTCTGATGAAACAGTGCCACCCAGTGGTCAAATGACTGCTGTGTCTGCATTATATCAACCCCCATAATACATTTCAGAACTTTCCCTATGCTTGGATTGCTGTTTAAAATATTTGCAGAGAAAATGTCCAGCCTCCCCTACAAACTCCATTTCCCAGCATTCCCAGCTACCCACATTGAAATCTCCTTTCCTATTTATCCAAGAACAGACAGACCCGGACCAGTCCCTGGAGCTAAAAGAATAAAATGGAGAATTTTTTATTGGTTTATTTTTTTTCATTATTTTAACGGATTTTTACATTTCGATTGAACATCTGAACGAGGTGTGAAACGCGTGGAAAGCGAATCGCCATTGAATGTGGTTTTCCTTTCTGTATTTATTACGTATTTCACATCCAGTCCTGTAATAAATGGACATTTTACTCCAGTTCGGGTTCTGCGAGGGGCAGGTTGGAAAATGTGACACCGGCGTGCAAAAGAAATCAAGTGTGCACAGTAAATGTTTGCACAATACAATTCACACAACACACACGGAGATGTAACATCTGTTCCTAATGGCTCCTGCCCAGGGCCCCGAATTCAGAAGCCACAATATGGTTCAGAGCTGGATACACACATCACAGACCTGTGACAGATGACAGCCAGAATCTGCAAGATTTGCACTCAGGGCCCCCCACCCAGCGAGATTGGAGGCCGGGTCCACGACACACCCACTCGCCACTTGCCAACGGTCCTCGATCAGCTTATCAGGGGGATGTTTAAAACCGAAGGGAAGTTCGGGTCCGGTCTTTTAAACAGTTGATTGTGTGTGTGTTTACTTTATAAGCACAATCAGCTGTATAGAAACATACCATTAGTGCGGGCCCCTCTCACCTCCTGGGCCCCTGCGTTTTCACTGGTATAGTACAGTTGGAATAAGAAGACACCTTTCATTGGTGGTGGTATTTAGGGCCTGAGAAGATTTAAGATGGCTACACACAGTCCCGATCTGTAATTCTGTCTGGTCACCAGATTCAAAGATCAGGGTACACACAGTTCGATCTGTAATTCTGTCTGTCACCATTCAAAGATCAGGTACACACAGTCCCGATCTGTAATTCTGTCTGTCATTCAAAGATCAGGGTACACACAGTCCCGATCTGTATTCTGTCTGTCACCATTAAAGATCAGGGTACACAGTCCCGATCTGTAATTCTGTATGTCCCATTCAAAGATTCAGGGTACACACAGTCCGATCTGTTAATTGCTGTCTTATTCAAAGATCAGGGTCACACAGTCCCGATCTGTAATTCTGCTGTCCATTCAAAGATCAGGGTACCACAGTCCCGATCTGTAATTCTGTCTGTCATTCAAAGATCAGGGTACACACAGTCCCGATTGTAATTCTGTCTGTCATCAAAGATCAGGGTACACACAGTCCCGATCTGTAATTCTGTCTGTCATCTTCAAAGATCAGGGTACACACAGTCCGATCTGTAATTCTGTCTGTCCATTCAAGATCAGGGTACACACAGTCCACTCGTAATTCTGTCTGTCACATTCAAGATCGGGTACACACAGTCCATCTGTAATTCTGTCTGTCACCATTCAAAGATCAGGGTACACACAGTCCCGATCTGTAATTCTGTCTGTCACATTCAAAGTCAGGGTACACACAGTCCCGATCTGTAATTCTGCTGTGTCATCATTCAAAGATCAGGGTACACACAGTCCCGATCTGTAATTCTGTCTGTCATCATCAAAGATCGGGTTACACACAGTCCCGATCTGTAATTCTGTCTGTCACATTCAACGATCAGGGTACACACAGTCCCGATCTGTAATTCTGTCTGTCACATTCAAAGATCAGGGTACACACAGTCCCGATTCGTAATTCTGTCTGTCACCATTCAAAGATCAGGGTACACACAGTCCCGATCTGTAATTCTGTCTGTCACCATTCAAAGATCAGGTACACACAGTCCCGATCTGTAATTCTGTTCTGTCACCATTCCAAGACAGTGGTACACACAGTCCGATCGTAATTCTGTCTGTCATTCAAAGATCAGGGTACACACAGTCCCGATCTGTAATTCTGTCTGTCATTCAAAGATCAGGGTACACACAGTCCCGATCTGTAATTCTGTCTGTCATTCAAAGATCAGGGTACACACAGTCCCGATCTGTAATTCTGTCTGTCATTCAACGATCGGGTACACACAGTCCCGATCTGTAATTCTGCTGTCATTCAAAAGATCAGGGTACACCACAGTCCCGACTGTAATCTGTTTGTCATTCAAGATCAGGGTACACACAGTCCCGATCTGTAATTCTGTCTGTCATCCTTCAAAGATCAGGGTACACCAGTCCCGATCTTTAATTCTGTTCTGTCATTTCAAAGATCAGGGTACACACAGTCCCGATCTGTAATTCGTCTGTCATTCAAAGATCAGGGTACACACAGTCCCGATCTGTAATTCTGTCTGTCACCATTCAAAGATCAGGGTACACACAGTCCCGATTGTAATTCTGGCTGTCATCATTCAAAGATCAGGGTCACCACAGTCCCGATCTGTAATCTGTCTGTCACATTCAAAGATCAGGGTACACACAGTCCCGATCTGTAATTCTGTCTGTCACATTCAAAGATCAGGGTACACACAGTCCCGATCTGTATTCTGTCTGTCATCATTCAAAGATCAGGTACACCAGTCCCGATTGTTTATTCTGTCTGTCATATTCAAAGATCAGGGTGCACACAGTCCGATCTGTAATTCTGTCTGTCATACATTCAAAGATCAGGGTACACACAGTCCGATCTGATTCTGTCTGTCACATTCAAAGATCAGGGTAACACAGTCCCGATCTGTAATTCTGTCTGTTCATCAAAGATCAGGGTACACACAGTCCCGACGATTTGTCTAATCAAGATCAGGACAACAGTCCCCATCTGTAATTCTGTCTGTCATTCAAAGATAGGGTACACACAGTCCCGATCTGTAATTCGTCTGTCATTCAAAGATCAGGGTACACACAGTCCGATCTGTAATTCTGTCTGTCACCATCAAAGATCAGGGTACACACAGTCCCGATCTGTAATTTGTCTGTCATCATTCAAAGATCAGGGTAACACACAGTCCCGATCTGTAATTATGTCTGTCATCATTCAAAGATCAGGGTACACACAGTCCGATTGTAATCTGTCTGTCATCATTCAAAGATCAGGGTACACACAGTCCCGATCTGTAATTCTGTCTGTCATCATTCAAAGATCAGGGTACACACAGTCGATCTGTAATTCTGTCTGTCAATTCAAAAGATCAGGGTCACACAGTCCCGATCTGTAATTCTGTCTGTCACATTCAAAGATTCAGGTAACACACAGTCCCGATCTGTAATTCTGTCTGTCAATTCAAAGATCAGGGTACACACAGTCCGATCTGTAATTCTGTCTGTCACCATTCAAAGTCATAGGGTACACACAGTCTCGATTGTAATTCTGTCTGTTCATCATTCAAAGATCAGGTACACACAGTCCGATCTGTAATTCTGTCTGTTATCATTCAAAGCATTCAGGGTACACACAGTCCCGATCTGTAATTCTGTCTGTCATCATTCAAAGATCAGGGTACACACAGTCCCGATCTGTATTCTGTCTGTCACCATTCAAAGATCGGTACACCACAGTCCCGATCTGTATTCTGTCTGTCATCAAAGATCAGGGTACACACAGTCACGATCTTTAATTGTCTGTCATTCAAAGATCAGGGTACACACAGTCCCGTCTGTAATTCTGTCGTCACCATTTAAAGATCAGGGTACACACCAGTCCCGATCTGTAATTCTGTCTGTCACATTCAAAGTCCGGGTACACAAGTCCCGATCTGTAATTCTGTCTGGCACCATTCAAAGATCAGGGTACACACAGTCCGATCTGTAATTCTGTCTGTCATCATTCAAAGATCAGGGTACACACAGTCCCGATCTGTAATTCTGTCTGTCCATCATTCAAAGAGATCAGGGTACACACAGTACCGATCTGTAATTCTGTCTGTCATCATTCAAAGATCAGGGTACACACAGTCCCGATCTGTAATTCTGTCTGTCATCATTCAAAGATCAGGGTACACACAGTCCGATCTGTAATCTGTCTGTCACCATTCAAAGATCAGGGTACACACCAGTCTCGATCTGTAATTCTGTCTGTCATTCAAAGATCGGGGTACACACAGTCCCGATCTGTAATTCTGGCTGTACACATTCAAAGATCAGGGTCAACACAGTCCGATCTGTATTCTGTCTGTACATCATTCAAAGATCAGGGTACACACAGTCCCCGATCTGTAATTCTGTCTGTCATCATTCAAAGATCAGGGTAACAACAGTCCCGAATCTGTAATTCTGTCTGTCACCATTCAAAGATCAGGGTACACACCAAGTCCCGATCGGTAAGTGTCTGTAATCATTACAAAGATCAGGGTAACACACAGTCCCTGATCTTGTCAAATTACTGTCTGTCATTCAAAGATCAGGGTACACAACAGTCCCGATCGTAATTCTGTTGTCACAATTCAAAGATCAGGGTACACACAGTCCCGATCTGTAATTCTGTCTGTCACCATTCAAAGATCAGGGTACACACAGTCCCGATCTGTAATTCTGTCTGTCATCATTCAAAGATCAGGGTACACACAGTCCCGATCTGTAATTCTGTCTGTCACCATTCAAAGATCAGGGTACACACAGTCGCGATCTGTAATTCTGTCTGTCATCATTCAAAGATCAGGGTACACACAGTCCCGATCTGTAATTCTGTCTGTCATCATTCAAAGATCAGGGTACACACAGTCCCGATCTGTAATTCTGTCTGTCACCATTCAAAGATCAGGGTACACACAGTCCCAATCTGTAATTCTGTCTGTCATCATTCAAAGATCAGGGTACACACAGTCCCGAGCGATCTCCTTATACACAGCATATACACATCATATACACACCATATACACATCATATACACAGCATATACACAGTATATACACACCATATACACAGCATATACACATCATACAGCATACACACAGCATATACACATCATATACACAGCATATACACATCATATATACAGCATTTACACATCATATACACATATACACCACATCATATAAACAGCATATACAGATCATATACACAGCATATACAGATCATATACACAGCATATACACATCATATACACAGCATATACACATCACATACACAGCATATACACATCATATATATACACAGCATATACACATCATATACACATCATATACACAGCATATACGCATCATGTGCATCATATACACAGCATATACACAGCATATACATCATATACACATCATATACAATATACACATCATATACAGCATATACGCATCTTATACACATCATATACGCTGCATATACACATCATATACACAGCATATACATCATATACACATCATATACACATCGTATACACATCATATACACATCATATACACACCATATACACAGCGTATATGAGGTATATATACTTTATATAGGGATAACGCTCAGGGATTTCTTTGAATGGTGACAGACAGAATTACAGATTGGGACTGTGTGTATCCATCTTAAAATTTCTCCCAGGCCTCTAAATACCACCAACCAATGAAACATTATCTTTTATTATTCCAACTGTACTATACTAATAAAACACAACATTTGATTGGTTGCTGATAGTTACATAAATTACATTTTTCATGTTACTGTGCAAAGTCAAACCATGAATATTGTAAATTATATGGTTATAAAGGGTTCTCAACCCTGTCATCAGTTATAATCCATTGAGGTGCTCTTCTGGAGTTCACCGGTCACCAACATTTTAGCTGATTGGCCAAAAATATTTATGAATTTCAACCAATCACATGCCTTCATTCTGTGTATTGATTGATGTCTGACGGTCCAAAAAAAGGTCAAGATGGTGTAGACTTAAGCTAGCCATACATGGGCAGATCAGATCAGATTTCTGATCAAGTGCAACTATAATAAATCCGATTGGAAAAAACGTCCGAAGTTCCCCACCATTCAAGGGAAAATCTATGAGATGGGGCAGATGAAAAATTTCCCCCCTGGCCCAATTGTCATTTTTCCGATAAACCGCTCAACCTTATCGAGCGGTCGATTGGAAAAAACGGAAAATAGTTTTTTAGATATATTGATCGATATTGATTCGATATATTGATTGAATTTACCAGATCGCTCAAATAATACGAATCTATACACTATACAATCCTTCCTCCTGATCGACCGTTCATGGCTTTCAACCGGTTGGCCAGGAGGAAGGACTGTCAGTTGCAGCAAAAGCAGCCGCGCCCGTTAGTTGCGACTGATCGTGTGGTCCATAGGGGACCGCACGATTGGTTGTGATTTTCCGACCTGTCCGATCGTTTATTCGTTAGATTTGGACGAACGAACGATCGTCAATCAGTTGCGGCTGCATAAAGCCGCCATACAATAATTTGGCCCGACCGACTGAAACACTGACATGTTCGTATCGCGTGTACCTAGCTTTGGGATACAATCCAATCATTGTCTGGTTGGGATTTTAAAGGGGAAAGCCATCCAATGAGCAGTTACAGAAGTGACTGTCCCCGTGTAACTTACCACATAGAAACCAATGATGTAAAACTAGATACAAATTCTGTTCTTACAGCTGCAACCTCCACACTGAGACTTTCATGTCAAATATCAGATTAACTGCAGGACAGGAATCTCTTAAAGGCACAGACACCCTCCTTAATCCCTTAAAGGCACAGACCCCCTATTGTATCTGTCCAGGTAACACAGTGCATGTTACCCAGACCCTGGGGTGGGGGGTGAATTGCCAAGTAAAGGGGAAGTTAAACTAAAACATTAACTTGCTGTGTAAAGTGACAGGAGGAATTTAGTTTTATTTCTAATCATTATTAATGAATTCCCCATTGTCAGTGTATGGGGGGGGGCATTGCCCCCTGGTTAACATTGCACAGGATGCCAGGGAGGGGCAGGGGAGCTGGCACTGCCCTGTTATTCCGTTAACTGACAGCTGCACCTCCCCCTCCTCCCCCTGCAGCTCCTTTTCACTCTGTTCATTTCTGGCTGATTGGAGCTCAGTGAGCTGCTGCTGCTGCACCTCCCGTCTGGATCTGCCCCCGACACCCACCTGGACCCCTCACTGCCGCCTGGATCTGCCCCCCCGACCCCCCCTGGACCCCCCACCTTCTGCAGGACCCGGTTCCTCCTTATTTCCTGTCTGGACTTGGGGACCCTGGACTCAGTAGGAGACTAGAACATTAGGGGCTCCCAGACCTACCCACCCCGGTAAGTACCTTCCCTCTATTCACCCCTGGGGGCTCCTGGAACTCAGACACTGTGTTTGGGGCACTTTAAACCTGACATGGGGCCCCATAGGGATGTTTAACCCCTTGGTACAGTCCTGGATATTTATTATGTTTAATGTTTAATAATTATTGTTTAACTTGCCCTTTAAATACTTTCTGTCTAGTGCCCAACCTGCCCCCCTTCCCCCGTATCCTGGCACCTCCTCCTGTAACCCCCCAATGCCCTTGTGATGCCCCATTCATCATCCCTTCCCTGTACAATGGGTCATTATTAAAGGGCAACTGCACCTTTTGTCATCACTTGGAAACTTCATTCTGATGGTTATGAGGTCACAGTGAGAGGCAGATGGGCACAGTGTGTGTGGGGGGCATCTTACTGGGTCTAATGCCGGGATGGGGCAATTCCTCTGTCTACTACCCCCTGGTGGGGCAATAGATCTTTCATTGCTGTGATTCAGAAGGTGCTGCTTGGTGACTTGGCACTGAGAGGGTTAAGAAAGCGGCAGGGTCAGGTAGGTAGGTTGGTGGGTGGGTGGTCAGCGCTGTGTGTGTGGGGGGGAACCTTATAGGGGATTTAATGATCTGTTTTTTTAAATGGTAATTTATGGCTCTGTGGTTGGGGGATTTGCTTGATTAACCTTCACATCACGTCCCTATGAACATCAAAAAGGAGAGGAGAGTAAAAAGGTTGGACAGGACCCCCCCCCCATAAAAACCCACAGCCCCCCCAATTCCACACACACACACACACACACACCCTCTACCAGTCATCCAGGGGTGCACACAGACCAAACAGTTTAATATAATAAACTTTCCTTTTACTTTACTGTCCTGAATAGAAAGGGTTAACCTGCTCATTCCCTTCTGGTCTGAAGAGCTTGCACTCTATCGGCCAGGATGGGATCAGTCGTTGGGTTAATGGAAATTGTCAATAAAATGAATTTCATGTCCAGAGCGATAACTTGGAAAGTGACTCTGGAGGGTCTTGGGATGCCCGCAGGGCAGTTGGTTCCTTCCCTGACGTGTTTAGTTAGCTGTGTTTGTCGAGTGTTCGCCGGTGGGTGTGAGAGGGTTAAAGTTCCCATTTCCTTCAAAAATACTTTCAATTTCCTTTCAGAATGTCGCCCCCCATTGAAACCGTTAACTGCCCCCCTAAATCCCCAGCTACCCTAAGGTAGGTAAATCTGCATCATTCCAGGTGTTCCATTGAGTGTTAGTTTAACAACACCCCAGGGCCTGAACTGCAGACAGGGATCCCTTGACTTTGATTAACTCTTCCACTGCTGGCCCTTGTCAATTTAACCTGCATTGTTATTAACCCATTTCCTGCTGGGTCCTATTTGTGTGTTTTGGTTGGAATCTGGGATGTTAAGGGTTAAGGGTGCTGCAGATCTCAGTACCTCCAGGCTCCACATTATTTACCCTTTGACAGCTCCCTGATTGTTCGATTTGCCATGTATAATAAGGCGCCGTGGGTTAGTTTACCCTTTAACAGCTCCGGACTGGGTGGTGGGTTTGATGAGTTTTAATAATATTAAATACTGAACGAAAAGTAAAAACCCCAAACAAACCATTTCCCTGCAGAGAGATGGGGTGAAAGGTTCAGGTGTGTGTGGCCTTTGTCTGGACATTGACTGTGTCCGACCTCCTATCAAACCCTAGCAGGGTAGGTGCAGTGATTAAATCCCTCTCTCTCCCACTGGGTGTGTATGGGGGGTTGGAGTATTCCAAGGTGGTCCTACTACTTCATTCATAAAATGCAGTTGATAGAAGAACCCCCCCCCCCCCATCCCTCCCCAGTAGTAAAGTCTCATTTCTCACTTTCCCTTTCTGGTGTTTAGAATTTGTGAATTGAATGGTTTGAATCGCCCCCCTTGTGTCTAATTCAGGTTTTAATTCATTACCTTCCACTTACATTGGTAGATCACAATACGTGTTAAACACAGTTCGTTTATATACACAATGCATGTTACACACAATCCATGTTACTCAGACAGTGCATGTTACACACAATCCATGTTACTCACAATCCATGTTACTCAGACAGTGCATGTTACACACAATCCATGTTACTCACAATCCATGTTACTCAGACAGTGCATGTTACACACAATCCATGTTACTACAATACCATGTTACTCAGACAGTGCCATGTTACACCACATCCAGTTACTCACAATCCATGTTACTCAGACAGATGCTGTTACACACAATCCATGTTACTCAGACAGTGCATGTTACACACAATCCATGTTACTCACAATCCATGTTACTCAGACAGTGCATGTTACACACAATCCATGTTACTCACAATCCATGTTACTCAGACAGTGCATGTTACACACAATCCATGTTACTCACAATCCATGTTACTCAGACAGTGCATGTTACACACAATCCATGTTACACACAATCCAGTGTACTTAGACAGTGCATGTTACACACAATCCATGTACACCAATCATGTACCAGACAGTGCATGTTACACACAATCCATGTTACCACAATCCATGTTACTCAGACGTGCATGTACACACAATCCATGTTACACACAATCCATGTTACTCAGAAAGTGCATGTACACACAATCCATGTTACTCAGACAGGCATGTACACACAATCATGTTACACACAATCCATGTTATCAGACAGTGCATGTTACACACAATCCATGTTACACACAATCCATGTTACTCAGACAGTGCATGTTACACACAATATACAACTGAGGGTCGCACTCCAAAGCTTTAGCAAATTTTATTGTGTGAACCACACAACATCACATCACAACGTTTCGGGGGGATACCCCCTTCTTCAGGTGATCACCTGAAGAAGGGGGTATCCCCCCGAAACGTGTGATGTGATGTTGTGTGGTTCACAATAAAATTGCTAAAGCTTTGGAGTGCGACCCTCAGTTGTATTTTGTTTCCTGCGGAGTCGTCGGTTCCTAAGGGAAGAACCTATAGAGGTGTCTGCACCCAGTGTTGGAGAGAGTGCACCTCCATCATTGTTAACTTTGCATGTTACACACAATCCATGTTACCGTACATACAATACTAGTTACACAAATCCTGTTAAACACAATTATTTTATATAAACAATCAGTTACACAGACAATGCATGTTACACACAATCCATGTTACACAGACAATGCATGTTACACACAATCCATGTTACATACAATCCCTATTGCATACGATACTAGTAACTTAACCATGTTACACACAATTCCTGTAATACACACAATTCAATGTTACACACATTTCCTGTTACACACTATCCCTGTTATACACACAATCCATGATACATTGTCTGCTGCAGGACCATGTGGTCTCCTATTACCTGTCACTAAGTGGAGAATGCTGTGAGTTGTAGTTTTACATATTTGTTATTATTGTATAATATAAATTAAACTCCCTGAAATCCAGGCATTAAAATTGTGGTGTAATAATAATAATATAATAAATAATATTATATTCCTAAAATATTCTGTCATCTTGTTAGCAAGATGTTTCTTTGTTCTCTAGCACTGAAGCGGTTAATTGTCTTTATTTTAAATCTGCTGAGCAACAAAGCAATGAAAAAATCCACTATTGTTTCAATCCCTTTTTGTGTGACCTGTAGTTCCCTTCTGTAACAACAGGGGGCAGTATCAAACAGAGGGACCTTAGGCTGTGTGTGCTGGGTGGGGGTTACATGGAGGATCTGAGCTGATGAGCCATAAATTCCATGTGGAAAATTAATTTGTGCTTCACAGAAACACGGTCAGATTATAACCGTAATGTAATCCAGTTAACCAGCGTTATCCGATATAAACTTTATTACACTGGTTTATTTAAATCATCACACGACACAATGAAATGTTTAACTGCAGAGAATCAGTTTGATAAGTTTGTAGTGTTAAGTGTGTCAGCTCTTGGGATGAATTGTGATTCCTGGATGTTAGGGCATCTGCAGTGTATTAGTGTGATGGTATCTGTAGTGTATCAGCGTGTATCTGAAATGCAACATATAATGGTATCTGTGGTGTATCAGTGTTAGGGTATCTGTAGTGTGTCAGCGTGAGGGTATCTGTAGTTTATCAGCATGAGTGTATCTGCAGTATTTCAGCGTGAAGGTATCTGTGGTGTGTCAGCGTGAGGGTATCTATAGTGTATTTGCATGAGGGTATCTGTAGTGTATCAGCGTGATGGTATTTGTAGTGCATCAGGGAGGGAGTATCTGTAGTGTATCAGCATGAGTGTATCTGTAGTGTATCAGTGTGAGGGTATTGTAGTGTGGCACCGTGAAGGTATCTGTATTGTGTCAGGGTGATGGTAACTAGTTTATCAGCATGAGTGTATCTGCAGTATGTCAGCGTGAAGGTATCTGTAGTGTGTCAGCGTGAGGGTATCTATAGTGTATTTGCATGAGGGTATCTGTAGTGTATCAGCGTGATGGTATTTGTAGTGAATCAGGGAGAGAGTATCTGTTGTGTATCAGCATGAGCGTATCTGTAGTGTATCAGCATGAGCATATCTGTAGTGTATCAGCGTGAGGGTTTCTGTAGTGTATCAGTGTGAGGGAGTGAATCAGTGTAAGGGTACCTTTAGTGTGTCAGTGTGAGGGGATCTGTAATGTATCTGTGGGTGTATCTGTGGTGTTTCAGCGTTGAGGGTATCTGTAGTTTGTCAGGGTGGGGATATCTGTAGTTTATCAGCATGAGTGTATCTGTAATGTGTCAGCATGTAGGTATCTGTAGTGTGTCAGCGTGTGGGTATCTATAGTGTATTTAAATGAGGGTGTTTGTAATGTATCAGTGTGATTGTATTTGTAGTGTGTCAGCGTGAGGGTATCTGTAGTGTGTCAGGGTAAGAGTATCTGTAGTGTATCAGCATAAGCGTATCAGCATAAAGCTAGGTATACACAGTACAGATCATTGAAATAATTTTCAAAGATCTGCATACACACAGTACCGAGCGTTCCCCCTATGAACATTATAGGGAGAACTCTCAGGACTGTGTGTTTCTATTGGCCGCGCTAGACTCCTCTATAGGAGTCGGTACACACAGTAGCGAAGGTACACACAGTAGCAATAAAGCCCCAATACCGTCGGATCTGTAATGTATCTGTAGCATATCAGTGTGAGGGTGATCTGTAATGTATCTGTAACGTATCAGTGTGAGGGTGATCTGTAATGTATCTGTGATGTATCAGTGTGAGGGTAATCTGTAATGTATCTGTAGTGTATCAGTGCGAGGGTGACCTGTAATGTATCTGTAGCGTATCAGTGTGAGGGTGATCTGTAATGTATCTGTAGCATATCAGTGTGAGGGTGATCTGTAATGTATCTGTAGCATATCAGTGTGAGGGTGATCTGTAATGTATCTGTGGTGTATCAGTGTGAGAGGTGATCTGTAATGTATCTGTGGTGTATCAGTGTGAGGGTGATCTGTAATGTATCTGTGGTGTATCAGTGTGAGGGTGATCTGTAATGTATCTGTAACGTATCAGTGTGAGGGTGATCTGTAATGTATCTGTGATGTATCAGTGTGAGGGTAATCTGTAATGTATCTGTAGCGTATCAGTGCGAGGGTGATCTGTAATGTATCTGTGGTGTATCAGTGTGAGGGTGATCTGTAATGTATCTGTAGCGTATCAGTGTGAGGGTGATCTGTAATGTATCTGTAGCGTATCAGTGTGAGGGTGATCTGTAATGTATCTGTAGCGTATCAGTGTGAGGGTGATCTGTAATGTATCTGTAGCGTACCAGTGCCAACCTTACGTTAAACAAGCTCGTTTCCCAGTAATATTAATTTTCTTAGCTGGTGACTTTATTCTAAATAAAAACCATATCCCAGGGATAGGGGCTTACTGAGGATCCTGGGATGTGTAGTTCAGTGTGTATTGCTATATTTGAAGATCACTTAGTTATTTTAATAACAGTCGGTGTAGAATCTAGTTGAACTACCTGGCCTGTAATGTTCTACTGCCCAGTGTTCTCAGTCTGCAGATTGACCGTACAGGTAAAGGCCGTATTGCAGTTTGGTATGTGGTTAGTGTTTAGGTAAATTCCACAGCCATTATCTGATTGGTATAACTGGAATCCTCTGGTGTACGAAATATAAAGAGTTCGTTTCAACGCCACGTGATGTGTTCACACCCCCATGTGTGTTACGTCCGCGCAACTTGCTTAATGATCTGCCGTTTTACATGTTCAAAAGGAAACAATTTTTTTTTGTAATTCGCACACACTATAATTGCAAGATTGTGTTAATATT
Organism: Hymenochirus boettgeri; assembly: GCA_019447015.1. NCBI lineage: Eukaryota > Metazoa > Chordata > Amphibia > Anura > Pipidae > Hymenochirus > Hymenochirus boettgeri. Next base: position 161,918,411 of record CM033477.1, on the reverse strand, counting down.
TGCTACAGCAGATCTGCACGTTTCTTTCAATTGTCTTTGCACAGGTAGATACAACGTTTCTAATTGGACTGATTCTCATGCTGTCCTTGGATAATGCGCACTGAGCATGTCTGGACCAGTGGTTTGGAGAGAAGGAGGGTTAGAAATGAATGGATGTCTTGTGACTTTATACAGGAATATCTCTGGTTTGGAGTTACATAGAAAAACAAGTGAAATGTCATTTTGATCAGTGTTTTCTGGGTTGTACGTCAGGATGAGGAACATGAATGTTTACAGGTCACGGCTCCATGATGTTTGTTTTTTTGGCACATTTGCTAGGACTTTAAATCCAACAGTTCTGTGTACTTTTCTAGAAAGTGTGATTGTTCTAGATAACAGTAAATTGACTTTTACCTCTGTGTTTATGTTTATTTTCAGCCATCGGTGCAGATCATGAAACTGCAATAAAAATTAGTACTCCAAATAAACTATTTTTATTATTTGTTGGATGAGGATAATCGGCGTGGCAGCTGAAAGCCCAGTGACAGTTTCCTAAGAAAGGAAAGCAGTGTAGGTGAAGTTTGTCCCTTTGAGTGACTTGTACAAAGATCCTGGAGGTTAAGCAGAAAGGAGATTGAAATCTGTGGCCATTATAGGTGATAATAAGACACAATGGACCATCCCATGCAGGGGAGGGGGGAGTCAATTATCTCAGTCCCCCTTTTTCCTGGCATCAGAGGGTCTGTTGTATACACAGAGCTTGACCTGGTGCCCTTTTTGTTTGGGTACCAAGGAACAAAACCCCCTTTGTTTAGTGTCATTAAATGGCCCCATACAGAGAATTCTGGGAGTCTAAAGTGCCATTGTCTATTGGCCTTTCTAGGGCAGATAAATAATAATGTTTATGTCTCACCCTAAAACCACAAGCCCATAACCTACAGCTCCTTATGGGGTTCAATCCTTATCCATTGTTAACTTCTGTCCCTTTATTAATTTAGTTGTCTGCCAGTGTTTTATTGGGGATTGGGGGAAACGGAGGGATTAATTAGAGGAATGTTTTGTAACATCGCCTAGTAAAGGGTTAATTGTTTTTTTGAGTGATGGTCAGACTGCTTATTGGCTTATGGGTAAATTTCATAGGGGTGTGTAATAATTCACTCTCCCTAAATGTTAACTCCAGCCTGCAAATCTAATAACTGGATGGAATTCCCACGCAGGCCACAGATAGAACCTGATCTCGTACATGTAAAGGTGGCCATACACGCAACAATCGTGGTCATATGATCCAAGGATTGTACTGAGCATGTTCAGGGCCTCATACATATAATTTAACATTTTTTTATGAAAGAAACACGGGGAAGCCTCCTGATACCTATCGTGGCTAAATTATTACCAGTATGTGTGGTGAAATACTTGCTTAACTTTATCAGCTGATCACTTCTTGTTTAATGCATTTTGGAAGTTTATATAAAACTGTTATTAGCTTCAAATTTTACAACTGATCTATATAAATTAATCTGTAAATTAAAATTTTGATAGCCCAGAATGTGCTGATTAAAACGATGTATCACTTACCTTTCTAGGTGATTTCTTCACAGAAATACAGCATTGTAAAGTTTGTCTTGCTTCCCAAACACATGGGGCCCGCCCCCTCTCCTATTTTACGGCTCAGACATGCTCAGTTTGTTTCATCCAGATAGAGCATCTACCTAATTAGCTACTTTGCATCCCTTTGTGCTAAGTGGATGGCTGATTGTTTGGGTTGTTTACTTAAGTTGTAGATTTTCCTGGCTTTATACTGTTGTATTTTTGTGAAGAAATCACATAGAAAGGAAGAGCTCATCTGTAAACACTATAGATTCAGATGTTGAGTTGGGAGAGGATGATGGGAATTGTAGTATGCAGGGGCTTTTAAAGCTTCCGGCTAGGGAAAGGTTTATCCATGTGGATTCCTGGGGCAAAAGGAAATAATAAAGTTCTCTGTGTTCTGATAAATTTCTGTGGGATCTGCGAGATTATTGCCGCTTCGCTCTACACTGTACAATCACTGCCAGATCAATGTCTACACTGATGGTTAATTGTCTGTGATGTCTCCAGGTGTTTAATTAAAACTGGAAATGAGAATCTCTGCTGAGGATCAAGGAAACACTGGAGATGGAGATTCACAGAGATTTGTCACAATCTGCTAAAAATGGTGCTAATTTTTCTACAACCAATCAGATGTTAGCTTTCAAATGTGAAATAAGATCTGATTGGTTGGGGCAAAATTAGCACCATTTTAACCGGTAAGAACTTTTATTAAATCTCCCTGAATTTATCACTCGCCCTCCAACTTTTACATTAAGTTTTACTTCCTCCTCTAGCACAGGGAGGTACACGGTATCTGATTGGATAATTTCTCTCTCTGCCTGGGTAATTCCCAATGAGCATGTCTGAGGTCACTGACCTATGGGAGGGGCGGTAACTGCAGAGATTTCTGTGCTGTAAGATTGCCCTCTTTATGTCTGTTTAGGGATTCCATAGAAAAACAAGTGATATAGAATTTTGAATAGCAATGTGTTTAGTTCTCCTTTAATATATATCTGTTCTTCCAGAGATGATGATGGAATTTCTATAGGAAATAAACTCTATCTATTTCCACTCATGGACACAAAATGTGTTTTAGTTTAAAGAATATTCATTAGACCGGCAGGAGGGATTTGGGAGGCATGGAAAGTGGCCTATCGAATGAAACAACCACGGGGTTTAATCCGAATCCCATTGCTGACTCGAGTAAAACGTGCGTTTGCTCCCAGCAGGAATACTCCATTCACAGAAATCTGTTAAATTGGAATTTTCTCTGGCTCCCGGCACAATATATTAATTGTGGAGATGCTCAGTCCCTGGACAGGCTGTGCTGAGCGTTGAATAAATTCACAGTTAACATGGAACTAACGCCCCGTGTGAGTTTGTGCAACGCCGGAACGTGGAGACACAGGGTCCCTGTTTACTAACACAGCTGCAGGATGACATCAGCACTGTAAATGACAGCGACCAATCAGCACGTACATAAAGCACTTAGGTTAATGAAAAGAAATGTCCCATTGGGTTCTGCTGGGTCTTGGTCTGGGTGACCTGATAACCTCCATGTTCACAGAGTCACTCTCTACAGCCTCCCCTGTAGATGAAGCTGGGAGGGGGCCCCATTATAGTTTGGCTGGGGGCCCCCAGATATTCCTAGTCCCCCCCCTGCTACAAAGTGACGGTAAAGGACGTACAGTGTTGGGATTTCAATACAACGTCCTTCGTTAGTTCGGGTCGGTACAGCTGTGATGTTTGGTGTTGCCAGTTCCTTAATGTTCCTGATCCGTTCCAGACATTCTCAGCTGGGATTGAGCCGGATCTCACTCCAAGTTACATGCGGTTTCCTCCGCTGCCAAAACTCACACAAAACCCTTAATAAATCCCAACTCACCGCAAGCGCCCAGCCTGTTCCAAGGCTTCTCGGATTCTAGTTGGCACTGAATTGGTTAACCCACCTTGGCACTTGTCTGTCCGTCTCGGGCACTGAATTTGGCATAATATGGCGATGGTCTTGGCTGGAGAATGAGCCAGTAACGTGAGCCAATCAGGAAGGGGCCAAGTTGTTTTTTATTTAGTTTTATTTCTGACTGACTTGTGAATATTGACACAATCTATAATATGGTGATAATGGACACCATGTGTGTGTGTTAATGATTTCCCCGTGTGTAGGGCTAGAGATTTACCAAATCCAGATGCACAGAGAAGGAATGTTCTGTACACACAATAAGCTATACCCTCATACTGTACTGTCTAAGGGAAACAATATGGCAGCTCCCACCCATATGTATAAATATACAGAGAAGGAATGTTCTGTACATACAATAAGCTATACCCTCATACTGTACTGTCTAAGGAAACAATATGGCAGCTCCCACCCATATGTATAATATACAGAGAAGGAATGTTCTGTACACACAATAAGCTATATCCTCATACTGTACTGTCTAGGGAAACACTATGGCAGCTCCCCACCCTGTTGTATTCGTTTGTTCCTACCCATAGCTACTCTCTCTACTCTCTGTTACTTGGCTACTATGGCAGCTCCTTCTCCTCCTTTTACTCGGTCACCATATTATAAATATACAGAGAAGGAATGTTCGTACACACAATAGCTATACCTCATACTGTACTGTCTAAGGGAAACAATATGGCAGCTCCCACTCATATATTAAATATAATATACAGAGAAGGAATGTTCTGTACATACAAAAGCTATACCCTCATACTGTACTTGTACTGTCTAAGGGAAACAATATGGCAGCTCCCACCCATATATATATAAATATACAGAGAAGGAATGTTCTGTACACACAATAAGCTGTACCCTCATACTGTACTGTCTAAGGGAAACACTATGGCAGTGCCCACCCATATGTATAAATATAAATATACAGAGAAGGAATGTTCTGTACATACAATAAGCTATACCCTCATACTGTACTGTCTAAGGGAAACAATATGGCAGCTCCCACCCATATATATAAATATAAATATACAGAGAAGGAATGTTCTGTACACACAATAAGCTATACCCTCATACTGTACTGTCTAAGGGAAACAATATGGCAGCTCCCACCCATATATATAATGGTTATACCGGCTACTCCCTGCTATCCCCATATACTCTATACTATTACTGTATATTCCTAGCTATTCCTGATACTCATGGTTAATACCGCTACTCCCTGCTATCCCCATATACTCTATACTATTACTGTATATTCCTAGCTATTCCCTATACTCATGGTTAATACCGCTACTCCTCCCTAGTCCCCATATACTCTATCGTATTACTGTATATTCCTAGCATTCCCTGAACATGGTTAATACCTGCTACTCCCTGCTATCCCCATAACTCTATACTATTACTGTATATTCCTAGCTATTCTGATACTCATGGTTAACCTGCTACTCCCTGCTATTCCCATATACTCTATACTATTACTGTATATTCCTAGCTATTCCCTGATACTCATGGTTAATACTGCTACTCCCTGCTATCCTCCATATACTCTATACTATTACTGTATATTCCTACTATTCCCTGATACTCATGGTTAATACCTGCTACTCCTTCTGCATTCCCATATACTCTATACTATTACTGTATATTCCTAGCTATTCCCTGATACTCATGGTTAATACCGCTACTCCCTGCTATCCCCATATACTCTATACTATTACTGTATATTCCTGCTATTCCCTGATACTCATGGTTATACCGCTACTCCTGCTATCTCCCATTACTCTATACTATTACTGTATATTCCTAGCTATTCCCTGATACTCATGGTTAATACTGCTACTCCCTGCTATCCATATACTCTATACTATTACTGTATATTCCTAGCTATTCCCTGATACTCATGGTTAATACGCTATCCCTGCTATCCCCATATACTCTATATATTACTGATATTCCTAGCTATTCCCTGATACTCATGGTTAATACCTGCTACTCCCTGCTATCCCCATATACTCTATACTATTCTGTATATTCCTACTATTTCCCTGATACTCATGGTATACCGCTATCCCTGCTATCCCTATACTCTATACTATTACTGTATATTCCTAGCTATTCCCTGATACTCATGGTTAATACTGGCTCTCCCTGCTATCCCCATATACTCTATACTAATTACTGTATATTCCAGCTATTCCCTGATACTCATGGTTAATAACCGGCTACTCCCTGCTATCCCCATATACTCTATACTATACTGTATATTCCTAGCTATCCCTGATACTCATGGTTAATAACTGCTACTCCCTGCTATCCCCATATACTCTATACTATTATCTATATTCCAGCTATTCCCTGATACTCATGGTTATACCTGCTACTCCCTGCTATCCCATATACTCTATACTATTACTGTATATTCCTAGCTATTCCCTGATACCATGGTTAATACCTGCTACTCCTGCTATCCCCATATACTCTATACTATTATGTATATTCTAGCTATTCCCTGATACTCATGGTTAATACCTGCTACTCCCTGCTATCCCATATACTCTATACTATTACTGTATTCCTAGCTATTCCCTGATACTCATGGTTAATACTGGCTACTCCCTGCTATCCCCATATACTCTATACTATTACTGTATATTCCTAGCTATTCCCTGATACTCATGGTTAATACCTGTACTCCCTGCTATCCCCATATACTCTATACTATTACTGTACATTCCTAGCTTTCCTGTAATCATGGTTAATACCGCTACTCCCTGCTATCCCCATATACTCTATACTATTACTGTATATTCCAGCTATTCCCTGTACTCATGGTTATAACGCTACTCCCTGCTATCCCCATATACTCTATACTATTACTGTATATTCCTAGCTATTCCCTGATACTCATGGTAATACCTGCTACTCCTGCTATCTCATATTTCTGTGACAATTCCTTGGGTGCTTTGGCTAGGGCCCCTCACTACTACAACTCTGAAGGATTTCTGGTTTTCGTCCTATGTTCCCAATTGGTTAAGAATTTAAATGGACTCTCATATAGAAGTCGGAGGCAGGAAAGTGGAAAAATTTACTTGTGCTGGGCAGGTTGGAAATTATAAAATCATTTTCGAATATACAGTAATAGTATAGAGTATATGGGAATAGCAGGGAGTAGCCGGTATTTACCATGAGTATCAGGGAATAGCTAGGAATATACAGTAATAGCATAGAGTATATGGGGATAGCAGGGAGTAGCCGGTATTAACCATGAGTATCAGGGAATAGTAGGGAGATTACAGTAATAGTATAGAGTATATGGGGATAGCAGGGAGTAGTCGGTATTAACCATGAGTATCAGGGAATAGCTAGGAATATACAGTAATAGTATAGAGTATATGGAGATAGCAGGGAGTAGCAGGTATTAACCATGAGTATCAGGGAATAGCTAGGAATATACAGTAATAGTATAGAGTATATGGGGATAGCAGGGAGTAGCAGGTTAAACATGAGTATCGGGAATAGCTAGGAATATACAGTAATAGTATAGAGTATATGGGGATAGCAGGGATAAGTAGGAGGTATTAACCATGATCAGGAATAGCTAGGAATATACAGTAATAGTATAGAGTATATGGGAATAGCAGGGAGGGAGTAGCCGGTATTACCATGAGTATCAGGGAATAGCTAGGAATATACGTAATAGCATAGAGTATATGGGGCCCGATCGACTAGCGGGAGTAGCCGGTATTAACCATGAGTATCAGGGAATAGCTAGGAATATACAGTAATAGTATAGAGTATATGGGGATAGCAGGGAGTAGCCGGTATTAACCATGAGTATCAGGGAATAGCTAGGAATATACAGTAATAGTATAGAGTATAGGGGGATAGCAGGGAGTAGCAGGTATTAACCATAAGTATCAGGGGGTGATTGTGTTTATTAGTGATTGACGTGTGGGTGTAGGAATGGGTTTGCGGTAATGTGGATGACATTACCCTACGTGGAGATGTTGAGATCATTTTGTATTTACTGTTAAATCTGGAATGAAATTCACATTAGTGAATCCGAACATTCTGCATTCCATGTTCTAATCCAATCAGTCGGTGGGGAAATGTGGTTAAACCGACGGTTCGTTGTCAGAGACGGAGATTTGATAAATGGCGTTTCTCCGGGGATAGGAAAGGTGAATATTACGCTGCCGGATAATAATGAGAATTAGGAGAAAAAGCCAATGTTACTGTTCAGTGAAAGACTCAGTCATCCATCACCCCATGGAATCTCATCTGGAGACCCTGCAGGGATATTGGTCCCCATGGGACATTTATTTAGTGTCTGTCAAAGGGGGGCCTCTCTGTCTATCTGGTCCTTACAAACCAAAACACTGTTTCTTTAAGACCCCCTATATAACGGGATCTTGCATAACTCCTCCCTTTCCCTGAGATAATCACACTGAGCATGTCTAGGCCGGTGGCTAAGAAATTGATTAAAGGGCTGCAGCTGACACTTTTAGCTTTTGGGAAATTACCGAAAATTAGAATAAAAGTTTCCCTTTTAATTAATATTTGTGTCTGATGAATTAAAATCTATTATTAAAATGTCAATAAAATGTAAATTGGACAATTTCATAGGATGTTGTTGTTCTAAACGCAGAGGATACTGGGAGTTGTAGTTTTGCAGTGGGTTTGGAATGAAATCCTTTCCCATGAAGTAGAGTCAAACTATGCCTTTCTCCCCCCCCCCCCCCCCCCATCTTTTTAAATTGCACCTCTAGGGGGCAGCAGTTTATGATATTAGGTTTTGGTTAATTGTTCGGATAATCATATTAGCATGCATTCAATTGATTTGTTAATGATATTAGCATTCATTTAATTGGATAGTTTATTGATATTAGGATTCGGTTAATGGGATATTTAATGATATTAATATTCTGTTATATGATGAGATTAGGTTGAGGTTAATTGATTGGTTAATGATATTAGGTTGAGGTTAATTGATTGGTTAATGATATTAGGATGAGGTTAATTGGTAGGGATATTAAGATTAGACTCTCAGGCCCAATGTGAGTTAAAGATTTGTATCTCTCAAGGTCTTGCTGAACTACAAACATGACAACTTGCTTATAAAATTCCACTAACATCCACCAGTGAATAACATTACATGTTAACCCCATATACCCTGCCATTCACCCCCATCCACCTGTAACATGTGGATGATCCCAATACATTTCCCCAACATCCCCCCCAAATCCACCCAACCCCAAACACATTGCTGCAGACAGGAGGCCAATCCGCCTGTTCCATCGAATCCTTTTCATTAACAGCAAAGGACGAAGTCTCTGTTCTTCCTCCTTCCATCTGGATAATAAAAAGCTTTGACTTAATAAAATTCTGGGCACTTTCTCTCTCCTGCGGCCCAATCCCTCACCAATAACAACCGTGTTTATTTTATGTTAAAAATGTAATTCTCTCCCAGCCATGACTTAGATTTTACACTGGAGGCTTCTCTTACAATTGGAAAAAAAACTGCATTATTTTCCATCCTCTGAGGACATCGCCGACGACAGAAAGAAATAAAACTAGCGGAGAGTTTGTCTTCCTTCCGGCAGAGTAAAAAGGATAAAACCTTAAACCACTGCGCTTTTCACCACCGTCTCCTTCAGTTTACCGAACAAAGGAAATTATTATTAATTCTAATTGTTATTACAACGCGTTTCACCGCCGTCTCCTACAGTTTACCGAACAAAGGAAATTATTATTAATTCCAATTAATATTGTTACAATGCGTTTCACCGCCGTCTCCTACAGTTTACCGAACAAAGAAAATTATTATTAATTCCAATTAATATTGTTACAACGCGTTTCACCGCCATCTCCTACAGTTTACAGAACAAAGGAAATTATTATTAATTCCAATTAATATTATTACAACGCTTTTCACCGCCGTCTCCTACAGTTTACCGAACAAAGGAAATTATTATTAATTCTAATTGTTATTACAACGCGTTTCACCGCCGTCTCCTTCAGTTTAATGAACAAAGAAAATTATTATTAATTCTAATTGTTATTACAACGTGTTTCACCGCCGTCTCCTACAGTTTACCGAACAAAGGAAATTATTATTAATTCCAATTAATATTATTACAACGCGTTTCACCGCCGTCTCCTTCAGTTTACCGAACAAAGGAAATTATTATTAATTCCAATTAATATTATTACAAACGCGTTTCACCGCTCTCTCCTAGCTACTGAACAAAGGAAATTATTATTAATTATTATTATTATTATTATTACTATGCGTTTCACTGCTGTCTCCAATCTACCGAACAAAGGAAATTATTATTAATTCTAATTGTTATTACAACGCGTTTCACTGCCGTCTCCTTCAGTTTACCGAACAAAGGAAATTATTATTACTTCCAATTAATATTATTACAACGCGTTTCACTGCTCTCTCCTATCTACTGAACAAAGGAAATTATATATTTATTATTATTATTAACTATGCGTTTCACTGCTGTCTCTATCTACCGAACAAAGGAAATTATTAATTCTAATTGTTATTACAACGCGTTTCACCGCCGTCTCCTTCAGTTTACCGAACAAAGGAAATTATTATTAATTCTAATTGTTATTACAACGCGTTTCACCGCCGTCTCTTTCAGTTTACCCAAACAAAGGAAATTATTATTAATTCTAATTGTTATTACAACGCATTTCACTGCTCTCTCCTATCTACTGAACAAAGGAAATTATAATTAATTATTATTATTATTACTACGTGTTTCACCGCTCTCTCCTATCTACTGAACAAAGGAAATTATTATTAATTATTATTATTATTACAACGCGTTTCACCTCCGTCTCCTTCAGTTTACGGAAGAAAGGAAATAATTATTTATTAATATTATTACAATGCGTTTCACCGCAGGCTCCTATTTACTGTACAAAGAAACTATTATTTCTTATTATTATTACTACGTGTTTCAATGCCGTCTCCTATTTACTATACAAAGAAAACTATTATTTATTATTATTATTACTACGTGTTTCAATGCCGTCTCCTATTTACTATACAAAGAAAACTATTATTTATTATTATTATTACTACGTGTTTCAATGCCGTCTCCTATTTACTATACAAAGGAACATATTATTTGTTATTATTATTATTACTACTACGCGTTTCACCACTGTCACCTATATCTACTAAACTGAAGGAATTATTAATTATTAGCACACATTTCATAGCCTTCTTTCTACTGAACAAAGGAAATAATTAGTAACAATTTTATATATTATTACTATGGGTTTTATTGTAGTACATAATACTAAACAAAAAAGCCCACAATTCTTATAATATTATTGTGCAGTTGCAAGAGACAACACACTAATCCGTCTATGAAAATGTAATTTATACAGGTAGCATAAGCTCAAGCAATTTGATTTGATGCTTTTAGGATGCCTCATCAGGTTAAACATAATAATAATATTTGCCTAATGAAGGTACCCTGAAATGTTGAAATAAAATTGACTAAATAACAATGGAGTGCCGAGGAATTGCTTCAGATGTAAGTATTGTTGTTACTACGCGTTTCACAGCCGTCTCCTAATTAACTTGTTCGCAAACTTTTCAGGGTATTGGTAAAAGAAATATAGAAAACACATGAGTTAACAGGGAATAGATAAGGTTGTTTTTCTGCCTCTCTTCTCCTGGCTCGACTCCTCTCTCCCCCTTCTCCCACCCATGTGCACATGTGAACAAGGGGGTGAATCGGAGGTAAGCCAGGATAGAGAAATAGCACCCGCAGGATCGTTCATAGTAAATTATTAGATCTTAGCATAGAAAAAATAGGAAATAGGGCAGAATTATAGTTTCTTTTAAACCGGTTAATTTTTGGTATACTTACAGTTCAATTTAAGTATTTTGGCTGTTTGAGACAGATTACCTGTCTCTTATTACATTCAGCTTGTCACAGACAATCAGCTCTGATTACCTGTCTCTTTATTACATTCAGCTGTGTCACAGACCTAATCAGCTCTGATTACCTGTCTCTTTTACAATTCAGCGTGTCACAGACCTAATCAGCGCTGATTACCTGTCTCTTTATTACTTCAGCTGTGTACAGACCTAATCAGCTTGTTACCTGTCTCTATATTACATTAGCTGTGTGACAGTCCTAATCAGCGCTGATTACCTGTCTCTTTATTACATTCAGCCATGTCACAGACCTAACATCTCGGATTACCTCTGTCTTCTCTTTATACATCAGCTCTGTCAAGTCCTCATCAGCTCTGATTAGCATTAGGGTGTATGTCTCTTTATTCATTCAGCAGTGTGCACAGACCTAATCATCTGATACATGCTCTTATACATTCAGCTGTGTCAGTCCTAATCAGCTCTGTTATACTTCTTATTACATTCAGCCGTGTCACAGACCTAATCAGGCTGATTACCTGTTCTTTATTACATTCAGCCGTGTCACAGACCTAATCAGCTCTGATTACCTGTCTCTTTATTACATTCAGTGTGTCACAGACCTAATCAGCGCTGATTACCGTCTTTATTACATTCAGCTGTGTCACAGACCTAATCAGCTCTGATTACCTGTCTCTTTATTACATTCAGCGTGTCACAGACCTAATCAGCTCTGATTATCTGTCTCTTTATTACATTCAGCCGTGTCACAGTCCTAATCAGCGCTGATTACCTGTCTCTTTATTACATTCCCCTGTGTCACAGACCTAATCAGCACTGATTACCTGTCTCTTTATTACATTCAGCTGTGTCACAGACCTAATCAGCTCTGATTACCTGTCTCTTTATTACATTCACCTGTGTCACAGACCTAATCAGCGCTGATTACCTGTCTCTTATTACGTTCAGCTGTGTCACAGACCTAATTAGCGCTGATTACCTGTCTCTTTATTACGTTCAGCTGTGTCACAGTCCTAATCAGCTCTGATTACCTGTCTCTTTATTACATTCAGCTGTGTCAGTCCTAATCAGCTCTGATTACCTGTCTCTTTATTACATTAAGCTGTGTCAGTCCTAATCAGCTCTGATTACCTGTCTCTTTATTACATTCAGCTGTGTCAGTCCTAATCAGCTTTGATTACCTGTCTCTTTATTACATTCAGCTGTGTCAGTCCTAATCAGCTCTGATTACCTGTCTCTTTATTTCATTCAGCTGTGTCACAGACCTAATCAGCGCTGATTACCTGTCTCTTTATTACGTTCAGCTGTGTCAGAGACCTAATCAGTGCTGATAACCTGTCTCTTTATTACATTCAGCTGTGTCAGTCCTAATCAGCTCTGATTACCTGTCTCTTTATTACATTCAGCCGTGTCACAGACCTAATCAGCTCTGATACCTGTCTCTTTATTACTTCAGCTGTGTCAGTCCTAATCAGCTCTGATTACCTGTCTCTTTATTACATTCAGTTGTGTCAGTCCTAATCAGCTCTGATTATCTGTCTCTTTATTACATTCAGCTGTGTCACAGACCTAATCAGCACGATTACCTGTCTCTTTATTACATTCAGCTGTGTCAGTCCTAATCAGCTCTGATTACCTGTCTCTTTATTACATTCAGCTGTGTCACAGACCTAATCAGCGCTGATTACCTGTCTCTTTATTACGTTCGCTGTGTCACAGACCTAATCAGTGCTGATAACCTGTCTCTTTATTACATTCAGCTGTGTCAGCTCCTCAGCCTCTGATTACCTGTCTCTTTATTACATTCAGCCTGTGTCACAGACCTAATCAGCTCTGATTACCTGTCTCTTTATTACATTCAGCTGTGTCAGTCCTAATCAGCTCTTGATTACCTGTCTCTTATTACATTCAGCTGTGTCACAGACTAATCAGCTCTGATTACCGTCTTCTTTATTACATTCAGCTGTGTCAGTCCTAATCAGCGCTGATTACCTGTCTCTTTATTACGTTCAGCTGTGTCAGACCTAATCAGCTCTGATTACCTGTCTCTTTATTACATTCAGCTGTGTCAGACCTAATCAGCTCTGATTACCTGTCTCTTTATTACATTCAGCGTGTCGTCCTAATCAGCTCTGATTACTCTCTCTTTATTACATTCAGCTGTGTCACAGACCTAATCAGCGCTGATTACCTGTCTCTTTATTACGTTCAGCTGTGTCACAGACCTAATCAGCGTGATAACCTGTCTCTTTATTACATTCAGCTGTGTCAGTCCTAATCAGCTCTGATTACCTGTCTCTTTATTACATTCAGCCGTGTCACAGACCTAATCAGCTCTGATTACCTGTCTCTTTATTACATTCAGCTGTGTCAGTCCTAATCAGCTCTGATTACCTGTCTCTTTATTACATTCAGCGTGTCACAGACCTAATCAGCTCTGATTACCTGTCTCTTTATTACATTCAGGATGTGTCAGTCTTAATCAGCTCTGATTACCTGTCTCTTTATTACATTCAGCTGTGTCAGTCCTAATCAGCGCTGATTACCTGTCTCTTTATTACGTTCAGCTGTGTCAGACCTAATCAGCTCTGATTACCTGTCTCTTTATTACATTCAGCTGTGTCAGTCCTAATCAGCTCTGATTACCTGTCTCTTTATTACATTCAGCTGTGTCAGACCTAATCAGAGCTGATTACCTGTTCTTTATTACGTTCAGCTGTGTAGACCTAATCAGCTCTGATTACCTGTCTCTTTATTACATTCAGCTGTGTCACAGACCTAATCAGCTCGATTACCTGTCCCTTTATTACATTCAGACGCTTGTCACAGACCTAATCAGCTCTGATTACTGTCTCTTTATTACATTCAGCTGTGTCACAGACCTAATCAGCGCTGATTACCTGTTCTCTTTATTACATTCAGCTGTGTCACAGTCCTAATCAGTTCTGATTACCTGTCTCTTTATTACATTCAGCTGTGTCAGTCCTAATCAGCCTGATTACCTGTCTCTTTATTACATTCAGCTGTGTCAGACCTAATCAGCCTGATTACCTGTCTTTTATTACATCAGCTGTGTCAGACATATCAGCGTGATTACTGTCTCTTATTACTCAGCTGTGTCAGACCTAATCAGCTCTGAATACTGTCTCTTTATTACATTCAGCTATGTCAGTCCTAATCACTCTGATTACTGTTCTCTTATTATTCAGTGTGTCCACGACCTAATCAGCGCTGATTACCTGTCTTTATTAGTTCAGCTGTGTCACAACCTAATCAGCGCTGAACCTGTCTCTTTATACATTCAGCTGTGTCAGTCTAATCAGCTCTGATAACCTGTCTCTTTATTACATTCAGCTGTGTCAGTCCTAATCAGCTCTGATTACCTGTCTCTTTATTACATTCAGCTGTGTCACAGACCTAATCAGCTCTGATTACCTGTCTCTTTATTACATTCAGGATGTGTCAGTCTTAATCAGCTCTGATTACCTGTCTCTTTATTACATTCAGCTGTGTCAGTCCTAATCAGCGCTGATTACCTGTCTCTTTATTACGTTCAGCTGTGTCAGACCTAATCAGCGCTGATTACCTGTCTCTTTATTACATTCAGCTGTGTCAGTCCTAATCAGCGCTGATTACCTGTCTCTTTATTACGTTCAGCTGTGTCAGTCCTAATCAGCTCTGATTACCTGTCTCTTTATTACATTCAGCTGTGTCAGTCCTAATCAGCGCTGATTATCTGTCTCTTTATTACATTCAGCTGTGTCACAGTCCTAATCATCGCTGATTACCTGTCTCTTTATTACGTTCAGCTGTGTCAGTCCTAATCAGCTCTGATTACCTGTTCTTTTACGTTCAGCTGTGTCACAGACCTAATCAGCTCTGATTACCTGTCTCTTATTACATTCAGCGTGTCATAGTCCTAATCAGCTCTGATTACTGTCTCTTTATTCATTCAGCCGTGTCACAGACCTTATAAGCTCTGTATTAACTGTTCTTTATTTTCATTCAGCTGTGTCACAGACCTAATCAGCTATGATTACCGTCTCTCTTTATTACATTCAGCTGTGTCACAGACCTAATCAGCGCTGATTACCTGTCTCTTTATACATTCAGCTGTGTACAGACCTAATCAGCGCTGATTACCTGTCTCTTTATACATTCAGCTGTGTCACAGACCTAATCAGCTCTGATTAACTGTTCTTTAACATTCAGCTGTGTCACAGACCTAATCAGCTTGATTACCTGTCTCTTATTACATTCAGCGTGTCACAGTCCTAACAGCGTGATTACCGTTCTTTATTACATTCAGCTGTGTCACAGACCTAATCAGCGCTTGATACACTGTCTCTTTATTACATTCAGCTGTGTCACAGACCTAATCAGCTCTGATTACCTGTCTCTTTATTACATTCAGCTGTGTCAAGACCTAATCAGCGCTGATTACCTGTCTCTTTATTACATTCAGCTGTGTCACAGTCCTAATCAGCACTGATTACCGTCTCTTTTATTACATTCAGCTGTGTCACAGACCTAATCAGCGCTGATTACCTGTCTCTTTTTTACATTCAGCTGTTTACAGACCTAATCAGCGTGATTACTGTCTCTTTATTACATTCAGCGTGTGTCACAGACATAATCAGCTCTGATTACCTGTCTCTTTATACATTCAGCCGTGTCATAGTCCTAATCAGCGCTGATAACCTGTCTCTTTATTACATTCAGCCGTGTCACAGACCTAATCAGTTCTGATTACCTGTCTCTTTATTACATTCAGCTGTGTCACAGACCTAATCAGCTCTGATTACCTGTCTCTTTATTACATTCAGCTGTGTCACAGACCTAATCAGCGCTGATTACCTGTCTCTTTATTACATTCAGCTGTGTCACAGACCTAATCAGCTCTGATTACCTGTCTTTATTACATTCAGCTGTGGGCACAGACCTAATCAGCGCGATTACCTGTCTCTTTATTACATTCAGCTGTGTCACAGACCTAATCAGCGTGATTACCTGTCTCTTTATCTCAAGCGTGTTGTCACAGACCTAATCCGCTGATTACCTGTCTCTTTATTACATTCAGCTGTGTCACAGACTAATCAGCGTGATTACCTGTCTCTTTATTACATTCAGCGTGTCACAGTCCTAATCAGCACTGATATACTGTCTCTTTTTACATTCAGCTGTGTCACAGACCTAATCAGCGCTGATTACCTGTCTTTATTACATCAGCTGTCACAGACCAATCAGCTCGATTACTGTCTTTATTACATTCAGCTGTGTCACAGACCTAATCAGCGCTGATTACTGTCTCTTTATTAAATTCAGCTGTGTCACAGTCCTAATCAGCACTGGTAATGTCTCTTTATTACATTCAGCTGTGTCACAGACCTAATCAGCGTGATTACCTGTCTTTTTTACATTCAGCTGTTTCACAGACCTAATCAGCGCTGATTATCTGTCTCTTTATTACATTCAGCGGTGTCACAGACCTAATCAGCTCTGATTACCTGTCTCTTTATTACATTCAGCCGTGTCATAGTCCTAATCAGCGCTGATAACCTGTCTCTTTATTACATTCAGCCGTGTCACAGACCTAATCAGTTCTGATTACCTGTCTCTTTATTACATTCAGCTGTGTCACAGACTAATCAGCTCTGATTACCTGGCTCTTTTATACATTCAGCTGTGTCACAGACCTAATCAGCGCTGATTACCTGTCTCTTTATTACATTCAGCTGTGTCACAGACCTAATCAGCTCTGATTACCTGTCTCTTTATTACATTCAGCTGTGTCACAGACCTAATCAGCGCTGATTACCTGTCTCTTTATTACATTCAGCTGTGTCAGACCTAATCAGCGCTGATTACCTGTCTCTTTATTTCATTCAGCTGTGTCACAGACCTAATCAGCGCTGATTACCTGTCTCTTATTACATTCAGCGGTGTCACAGACCTAATCAGCTCTGATTACCTGTCTCTTTATTACATTCAGCCGTGTCATAGTCCTAATCAGCGCTGATAACCTGTCTCTTTATTACATTCAGCTGTGTCACAGACCTTATCAGCTCTGATTACCTGTCTCTTTATTACATTCAGCTGTGTCACAGACCTAATCAGCTCTGATACTGTCTCTTATTACATAGCTGTGTCACAGACTAATCAGCGCTGATTACCTGTCTCTTTATTACATTCAGCTGTGTCAGACCTAATCAGCGCTGATTACCTGTCTCTTTATTTCATTCAGCTGTGTCACAGTCCTAATCAGCGCTGATTTTCTGTCTCTTTATTACATTCAGCTGTGTCACAGTCCTAATCAGCACTGATTACCTGTCTCTTTATTACATTCAGCTGGTGTCACAGACCAATCAGCGCTGATTACCTGTCTCTTATTACATTCAGCTGTGTCACAGACCTAATCAGCGCTGATTACCTGTCTCTTTATTACATTCAGCTGTGTCACAGTCCTAATCAGCGCTGATTACCTGTCTCTTATTACATTCAGCTGTGTCACAGTCCTAATCAGCGCTGATTACCTGTCTCTTTATTACATTCAGCGTGTGTCACAGACCTAATCAGCGCTGATTACCTGTCTCTTTATTACATTCAGCTGTGTCACAGACCTAATCAGCTCTGATTACCTGTCTCTTTATTACATTCAGCTGTGTCAGACCTAATCAGCACTGATTACCTGTCTCTTTATTACATTCAGCTGTGTCAGTCCTAATCAGCTCTGATTACCTGTCTCTTTATTACATTCAGCTGTGTTAGTCCTAATCAGCTCTGATTACCTGTCTCTTTATTACGTTCAGCTGTGTCACAGACCTAATCAGCTCTGATTACCTGTCTCTTTATTACATTCAGCTGTGTCACAGACCTAATCAGCTCTGATTACCTGTCTCTTTATTACATTCAGCTGTGTCACAGACCTAATCAGTTCTGATTACCTGTCTCTTTATTACATTCAGCTGTGTCACAGTCTAATCAGCTCTGATTACCTGTCTCTTTATTACATTCATCTGTGTCACAGACCTAATCAGCGCTGATTACCTGTCTCTTATTACATTCAGCTTTGTCACAGTCCAATCAGCTCTGATTACCTGTCTCTTTATTACATTCGCTGTGTCAGACCTAATTAGCCTTGGCAGCTGTTTAAACCAAATTTGGTTACTTTTTACACCCCTTGTGTATGCCATCCATATGGAATGATAGGTTGACATTGGAGGGATTTGAATATAAACCCATCATCTGTGCCAGTAACACTACAAGACCATTGCAAATGATAGCTGCTACGGTTACTGGTGCCCAGTAGATGGTTCCCGGGTGGGACCATACCCAGGGTGTTCAATGTAGACTCTCACTCCAACGTGAAATGGTGGGTTTATACAAGCCAATCAACAACAACAACATTTCAAAGGGGACAACACCCTTCATCAGGTGTACCAAACGATTGGCTTGTAATAAACCACCATTTCACGTGGGAGTGCGAGTCTACATTGATCCTTGATCAGTATCCATGTAGGGGAAGTAGGGATGTTCCTTGGTCTCCCTACATCCTCTAAGCTGTGTTTATATGTGACTATAATGAATAATTCTCTAAGCTGCTCCTATTTTAGGTTTTTAATGACGGATGAAATGAGAATTTCTGGGAACTTTGTAATCCAGAGACCCTCTAATTTACGTGTCCCCATCTCCATGGATCTTCTCAGTGGGATCTTCACGCTTCTCCTTTGCTAATGATGTCCAGCGCAGAGGCCAAACTAACATCAAAAGCTGATGTGTTTACTTCATATTGGAAAATTCAGCAGGTTGGAGTTGCCATAGTGATGGATTTGTGCAAAAGATATTACACAAACTAAAAACATTTCCCAGCGTCTTTGAATAAATTGTATTTCTGTGATATAATGTATCTGTTCAATAACTGGAGATGAGGAAATAAATCCTCCTGCGTCTGGATGTGAAGAAATCAAGAAAGAGAAAAGGGAAATTCACTTCTCTCAATCATCTATTAAATTATACAGGATCCATTCACTAAATTATCGGGATAGTACTTAGTACATTGTATTGGGATAGTCATATAGTTACATTGTATCTGGGATAGTCCATATAGTTACATGTATTGGATAGTCATATAGTTACATGTATCTGGGATAGTCCATATAGTTACATTGTATCTGGGATAGTCCATTAGTTACATTGTATCTGGATAGTCCATATGTACATTGATTCTGGATAGTCCATTAGTTACATTTATTTGGGATAGTCATATAGTTAATGTATCTGGGAGTCCATATAGTTACATTGTATCTGGGATAGTCCATATAATTACATTGTATCGGGATAGTCCATATAGGTACATGGTATTGGGTAGTCATATAGATTACATTGTATCTGGGATAGTCCATATAGTTACATTGTATCTGGGATAGTCCATATAATTACATTGTATCTGGGATAGTCCATAGTACATTATTATAGTCATATATTCATTGTATCTGGGATAGTCCAGATATTCATGTATTGGGATAGTCCATATAGTTACATTGTATCTGGGATAGTCCAATAGTACATTGTATCTGGGATAGTCCATATAGTTACATTGTATCTGGGATAGTCCATATAGTTACATTGTATCTGGGATAGTCCATATAATTACATTGTATCTGGGATAGTCCATATAGTTACATTGTATCTGGGATAGTCCATATAGTTACATTGTATCTGGGAGTCATATAGTTTACATTGTATCTGGGATAGTCCATAGTTACATTGTATCTTGGGATAGTCCATAAGTTACATTGTATCTGGGATAGTCCATACAGTTACATTGTTATCGGGATAGTCCATACAGTTAATGTTTCTGGGATAGTCCAATACAGTTACATTGTATTGGGATAGTCCATACAGTTACATTGTTTCTGGGATAGTCCATATGTTACATTGTATCTGGGAAGTCCATATAGTTACTTGGTCTGGGATAGTCCATATAGTTACATTGTATCTGGGATAGTCCATATAGTTACATTGTATCTGGGATAGTCCATATAGTTACATTGTATCTGGGATAGTCCATATAGTTACAATGTATCTGGGATAGTCCATATAGTTACATTGTATCTGGGATAGTCCATATTATTACAATGTATCTGGGATAGTCCATATAGTTACGTTGTATCTGGGATAGTCCATAGTTACATGTATCTGGATAGTCCATATGTTGTGTATCTGAGATAGCCATATAGTTACATTGTACTGAGATAGTCCATATAGTTACATTGTACGGGATAGGCCATATAGTACATGTATCTGGGATAGTCCATATAGTTACATTGTATCTGGGATAGTCCATATAGTTACATTGTATCTGGGATAGTCCATATAGTTACATTGTATCTGAGATAGTCCATATAGTTACATTGTATCTGGGATAGTCCATATAGTTACATTGTATCTGGGATAGTCCATATTCATTGGTATGTGTCCATATAGTTCATTGTATCTGGGATAGTCCATTAGTTACATTGTATCGGTAGCCATATAGTTACATGTATTGGGATAGTCATATAGTTAAATGTATCTGGGATAGTCCATATAGTTACATTGTATCTGAGATAGTCCTAAGTGCAGTATCTGGGATAGTCCCTATAGTTACATTGTATTGGGTAGTCCATATGTTACAATTGTATCTGGGTAGTCCATATAGTTACATGTATCGGGATAGTCCATATAGTACATTGTATCTGAGATAGTCCATATAGTTACATTGTATCTGTGATAGTCCATATAGTTACATTGTATTTGGGATAGTCCATATAGTTACATTGTATCTGGGATAGTCCATATAGTTACATTGTATCTGGGATAGTCCATATAGTTACATTGTATCTGAGATAGTCCATATAGTTACATTGTATATGGGATAGTCCATATAGTTACATTGTATCTGGGATAGTCCATATAGTTACATTGTATCTGGGATAGTCCATATAGTTACATTGTATCTGGGATAGTCCATATAGTTACATTGTATCTGGGATAGTTCATATAGTTACATTGTATCTGCGATAGTTTATATATTAACATTGTATCTGCGATAGTTTATAGTAAATTGGATGTGATAGTTATATATAACATTGATCTGTGATAGTTATATTAGTAACATTGTATCTGTGATAGTTTATATATTAACATTGTATCTGTGATAGTTTATATATTAACCGTGTACGTGATAGTATATATAGTTACAGTGTATCTGGGATAGTTTATTAGTAACATTGTATCTGTGATAGTTTTATATAGTACATGTATCTGTGATAGTTTATATAGTAACATTGTATCTGTGATAGTTTATATAGTAACATATGTAGTGATAGTTTATATGTAACATTGTATCTGTGAAGTAGTTAATATAGTAACATTGTATCTGTGATAGTTATATAGTAAGTGATCTGTGATAGTTTAATAGTAACATGTATCTGTGATAGTTTATATATACATTGATCTGTGATAGTTTATATGTAAATTGTATCTTGTGATAGTTTATATAGTAACATTGTATCTGTGATAGTTTAATAGTACAGTGTATATGTGATAGTTTATATAGTAACAATTTATCGTGTAAGTTATATAGTAACATGTATCTGTGTAGTTATATAGTAACATTTTGTCTGTGATAGTTTTATAGTAAACATTGTATCTGTGATAGTTTATATAGTAACATTGTATCTGTGATAGTTTATATAGTAACATTGTACTGTGATAGTTTATATAGAACATTGTATTGTGATAGTTATATAGTACCGTTTGTATCACTTTCTACCCCCAGCTCTTCTTCCAGTAGGTCAGTCTAGAGTTATTAACATGTTCAGTTGTCCTCTTAAGAATCCACCACATGTCTGTTTGACCATCAGCCTCTCCAAATGAATACATTAGGAACCTGGAAAATTCCTGGTAAATACCATTAGATCTCCGTTCATTATCCAAATTATTCCCAATGTAACCAACACGAGATCATAAATGTATGGGAGAAAATGATCATGTACAATCATTAGTGCAGAAACAACAACATTGTAACTGTAAGGAAATGTCGCTAATTGGCAGGGAACATGTATGTGTCTCCCTGGGGGGATTAGTATGTTACCCCCAATTCATTATTATTCAGTGTTTCTGGGGAAAGGAACATTTAATGAAACAGCAACAATTACATACTGTTGTAGATTCCCTTTACCAACACAGATCACAGGGGGTCCTACCACAACACACCAATCACAGCTCTAACAAACCAGGCCAATAATGTACAACCTGACATTAACATACATTGATGAATGGATTTTACAAATGGGGGTGGGGGGGGAGCTGCAATATGGTTTCCCTTAGACAGTACAGTTGAGGGTGATAGCTTAGTGTGTACAGAACATTCCTCTCCTGTATATTATTTATACATATGGGTGGGAGCTGACATATTGTTCCCACAGACAGGTATGAGGTTATAGCTATTGTGTGTACAGAAATTCCTTCTCTGTATATTTTTACATAGGGGTGGACTGCCATATTGTTTCCTTAGACCGTACAGTATGAGGGTTTATGCTGTATGTTGTACAACGAACCTTTCCTTCCTTGTATATTATACATATGGGTGGGGAGCATGCAAATATGTTTACCAGGGACATAATGAAGCAATACAGATAGTGAGTATATAGGCTTATGATATGGTACGAATCAGCTACGTCATTAATAGCTGAGAAAAATTCCGCCGAGTATTTTTTTTTTTGTGGGATTGCTGTCCATATTGTTTCATTAGCCGTACTTGTAGAGGGTTTTACAGCTGTGTGTATTTAAACAGATTCCTTCTAGTATTATGCTTACATCTGGTGGTGTTAGCCAGTTTTTTGCCAGATAGTGTTTATCTGCCTTTAGACTGTACAGTATGTAGGTTCCGTATAGTCTTATTGCTTTGGACTCAGTACGGTACTGTCTAGGGAAACAGTATGGGCAGATCCCCACCATATATATAAATATAAATAGACCAGAGAAAAGGAAGTTCTGCTACAACAATAAGACTATACCCTATACTTGTTACTGTTAAGGGAAAACAATATGGCAGCTCCCACCCTATGTTATAAATATAATATACAGAGAGGAATTGTTCCTGACATACAATAAGCTATGATCCTCATACTGTATGTTAAGGGAAACAATATGGCAGCCCACCCATATTGTATAAATATACAGAGAAGGAATGTCTGTGCACAGTAAATAAGCTATACCCTAATAATGTACTGTCTAAGGGAAACAATATGGCAGGCTCCCACCCATATGGATAATATAAACATTACAGAGAAGGAATGTTTTGTATAAACCAATAAAAGCCTATACCCTCATACTGTTACTGTCTACGGGAACAAATATGGCAGATCCCATCCAGTAGTATAAATATAAACTACAGAGAAGGAATGTTCTGTGAATACAATAGCTATACCCTCCATATGTACTGTTAAGGGAAACAATTGGCAGCTCCCCCGTATGTATAAAAGATATACAGAGAAGGAATGTTCTGTACCTACAATACGCTATACCCTCATACTGTACGTCTAAGGGAAACATATGGAGCTCCCATCAAATGTATAAATATAAAATATACAGAGAGGGAAGTCTTACATACAATAAGCCTGTCCCCTCATACTTGTACTGTCTAAGGGAAACATATGGCAGCTCCCACCATATGTATAAATATAAATATACAGAGAAGGCAAATGTTTGGACACTAACAATAAGCTATTACCCTCATATGTACGTCTAAGGGCAACAATATGGCAGTCCCACCCATTATGTATAATAACAAATACAGAGAAGGAATGTTCTGTACATACAATAAGCTATACCTCATACTGTATGTCTAAGGGAAACATATGGCAGCTCCCAACCAATATATATAAATATAAATATACAGAGAAGGATTTCTGTACATACAATAAGCTATACCCTCATACTGTATGTCTAAGGGGGAACAATTGCAGCTTCCCACCCGTATGTACACATATTCAGAGAAGGAATGTTCTGTAACATAAAAGATATATCCCTCATATTGTACTGTCTAAGGGAAAACAATATGGCAGCTCTCACCCATAGTATAAATATAAATATACGAGGAGGAATGTTTCGAATTACAAAAAAGCGATACCCTCATTACTGTACGGCTAAGGGAAACAATAATGAAGCTCCCACCCACATATGTCTAAATATAAAATAGACAGAGAGAAGAGGAATGTTCTTACATACTATAAGCGATACCCTCATTTACTGTACATGTCTAAGGGAAAAATATGGCAGCTCCCCACCCATATGTTAAAATAAAAATACAGAGAAGACTGTTCTGGTACATACAATCAGTATACCCTCATACTGTACGGTTCTAAGGGGAAACAATATGCAGCCCAACCCAGATGTTATAATATTCAGAGAAGGAATGTTTGTAAAAATAAGAAGCTATACCCTCCTATTGTACTGTATAGGGAAAACTAGGGCAGCTCCCACCCATATGTATAAATATACAGAGAAGGAATGTTCTGTACACACAAAAGGCATAACATCATACTGTACTGTCTCAAGGGAAACAATATATGGCAGCTCCCACCATATGTATAAACTATAAATATACAGAGAAGGAATGTTCTGTACACACATCGGCTATACCCTCATACCTGTACTATCTAAGGAACAAATGGCGCTCCCACCCATATGTATAAATATACAGAGAAGGAATGTGCTGTACATACAATAAGCTATATCCTCATAATGTACTGTCTAAGGGAAAACAAATATGGCAGCTCCCACCCTATGTATAAATATAACTATACAGAGAAGGAATGTACTGTACACACAAAGAGCTATACCTCTCATACGGTACTGTCTAAGGGAAAACAATATGGCAGCTCCCACCCATATGTTAAAATCATACAGAGAAGGATGTTCTGTACTACAATAAGTCTACCCTCATACTGTACTGTCTAAGGGCAATAAATATGCAGTCCACCCATATGTATAAAATAAATACAGAGAAGGAATGTTCTGTGACATACAAAACGCTATACCTCATACTGTATGTCTAAGGGGAAACCATATGGCAGCTCCACATATGTATAAATAAATATACAAGAGAAGGAATGTTCGTACATACACATAAGCTATACTATCATACTGTACTGTCTAAGGGAAACAATTATGGAGCTCCACGATAGAGGTATAAATATAAAATATAAGAGAAGAATGTTCGTACCATACAATAAGCTATACCCTCATACTGTACTGTCTAAGGGAAACATATGCCAGCTCCACCACAGATGATAAATAATATAACAGAGAGGATGTTACCTGTACACACAATTAGCTATACCTCATGATGTACTGTAAGGGAAACATTATGGCAGCTCCCCCCCAATGTATAAATATACAGAGAAGGAAATGTTCGTCGTACAACAAAATAAGTCTATACCATCATTATGTCATGTTCTAAGGGAAACACTATGGCAAGCTCACACCCATAGTAAAATAAATATACAGAGAAAGGAATGTCTGTACAGACAATAAGCTATACCCTCATACTGTACTGTCTAAGGAAACAATAGGGCAGCTACCCCCCAATGTATAAACTCATTACGAGAAGGAACTGTCTGTAATCATCAATAGCTATACCCTCATACTGTATGTGCTAGGAAACAATATGGGCAGCGCCCACCATATGTATAAATATACAGAAAGAATGTTCTGTACACACAATAAGCTATACCCTCATACTGTACTGTCTAAGGGAAACAATATGGCAGCTCCCACCCATATGTATATATAAATATACAGAGAAGGAAATGTTTTTACTACAATAAGCTATACCCTCCATTACAGTACTGTCAAGGGAAAACAATATGGCAGCTCCCACCCCATTGATAAATATAATAACAGAGAAGGAAATGTTCTGCACACCAACAATAGGCTATACCCTCATACTGTACTGTCTAAGGGAAAAATATGCAGCTCTCACCCATATGTTAAAATAAATATACAGAGAAGGAATGGTTTGCTACACACAATTAGCTATACCTCTACCTGTACCGGTCTAAGGGAAACAGTATGGCAGCTCCCACCCATATGTATAAATATTACAGAGAAGGAATGTTCATGCTACAGCAATAAGCTATACCCTCTACTGTACTGTCTAAGGGAAACAATATGGCAGCAACAACCCCTATGTATAAATATACAGAGAAGGAATGGTTCTGTACAACACAATAGCTATACCTCATACTGTACTGTCTAAGGGAAACAATATGGCAGCTCCCACCCATATGTATAAATATAAATATACTGAGAAGGAAGGTCTGTACACAACCATAAGCTATACCCCATACTGTACTGTCTAAGGAAACCTATGGCAGCTCCCACCATATGTATAAATATAAATTATACAGAGAAGGAATGTTCTGTACACACAATAAGCTATACCCTCATTACGTACTGTTAAGGGAAAACATATGGCAGCTCCACCCATATGTATAAATATAATATACAGAGAAGGAATGTTTTGTACATACAATAAGCTATAACCTAATACTGTACTGTCTAAGGGAAACAATATGGCAGCTCCACCATATGTATAATATATAAAGAGAAGGAATGTTCTGTACAACAAAAGTTAACCCTCATACTGTACTGTTCTAAGGGAAAACAATTATGGCAGCTCCCACCATATGTATATAAATATACAGAGAAGGAATGTTCTGTACACCCACAATAAGCTATACCTCATACTGTACTGTCTAAGGAAACAATATGGCAAGCTCCCACCCTATGTATAAATTAAATATACAGAGAGGAATGTCTTGTCATACAATAAGCTATACCCTCATTACTTGTACTGTCTAAGGGAAAAATATGGGCAGCTCCCACCCATATGTATAAAATATACTATACAGAGAAGGAAGTTTGACACACAAAAGTATACCCTCATACTGTATGTTAGGGAAACCTATGGAGCTCCCACCCTTAGTGTATAATATTAAATATACAGAGAAGGAATGTTCTGTACATTACAATAAGAATTATACTCTCATACTGTATGTCTAAAGACGTACACACAGTAAGATAAAGCCCGATACCCGTCGGATCCGACGGTATCGGGGCTTATAGTTACTTGTGTGTAAGTGCGTTCCCGAAACGAGCGCTGCGGCCGCGAACGATCGGGTCGGCCGTACGCTCGTTCGGGGACAGGCCGAAAATTTCCTCGGCAGCGTAGACTCCGATAGGGAGTCTAGCGCCGGCCGATTGGAGGAAACACACAGTCCCGAGCGTTCTCCTATAG
Source organism: Hymenochirus boettgeri (assembly GCA_019447015.1). Taxonomy (NCBI): domain Eukaryota; kingdom Metazoa; phylum Chordata; class Amphibia; order Anura; family Pipidae; genus Hymenochirus; species Hymenochirus boettgeri. Next base: position 161,890,622 of record CM033477.1, on the reverse strand, counting down.
GGAGATACGCTCGGGGACTGTGTGTATGCAGATCTTTGAAAGATGGCAAGACAGGATCTTGCAGATCCTGTCTGTCATTATTTCAGAAATGTTTACTGTTGTACCTAGCTTAAGGGAAACAAATGGCAAGCTCCCACCCATATGTATAAAGATACAGGATGGAAGTTGGTACATACACACACCCCAAAAAACAAAACCACCCTCCAACCTCTAAAACAAAAAAATAAGCTTGTACCATCATTTAACTGTCCTGTCTAAGGGAAACCAATATGGGCAGCTCCCACCCAATGGTATAAATATAAGAGAAGGAAGTTCTGACACACAATAAGCTAACCCTTCGATCCCCTGTATGTCTAGAACCATCAGAAGGTGTAAATGGACACCATTGGGAATCAACATGTTACTGCGCAACTAAACTCTAAACTCTCAGCCAATGTGTTAGTCTCTGTGTTTAATGCCGATCACTGGTGCAGTAACGTTGCACAAAAGGAACTTGTTCCACACTGATCAGCACGTGCAGGTTCTCCACGTATTTCGAACCTTTCCCCGAAGGATTCGTGCTAATGGGGCCCAGATCCGGGGTTAATGGCTGTTCCGTGGGATTAGTACTGATTAAGCTGGAGAGGCGTGCCGTTACTCAACAGGATTGGATAATCCCAGTGCATGGCAGCGGGTGAGGTCTGTCTGATTGCAGTGTAGGAGTTTTGAAAACATTAGTAAGGGATGTTTCTAAATGGGGGTGAAAAGGAATCGGTTAAAGGGCAGTACGGTGGCTAAGTGGGCAGCACTAATCCCTTGACAGCGTTGAGGTCCTGGTTCGAGTCTCACCCTTGGACACATCGGCAAGGGTTTGTATGATCTCCCGTGTTGTGTGGGTTCCTACAAGACACTCCGGTTTCCCCACAATCATAAAGACATAATGATAGGTTGTAGTGTACATAAGGGATTAGATTGTAAGCTCTTCGGGGCAGGCCCCTGAGTGATGTAAAGTGCTTCAGAATATGTAGCGCTATCTAAGAAATAAAATACAAATACAGATTTGTGTTATAATTGGAAGGAGGAAGACAAGGACTGTTAACCACAGCTACTTCCCTGTTAATGTAATATGAGGGCGGACAAGCCGGCGCACAGAGAGAATCGACCCTTTATATGTAACATAGATACCGGGAAATAACCTCGACCGTCCTGATGACTGTGTTATCATTTTCGTTCATACAATACAATAGAAACCGATTGACGTCACGCTTAAACGAAACGTGCGGGAGAAAGTTCGTGTTTAGAAAAAGTATCAAACAAATTACTTATTTATTATTTTATAGTGAAACCACAAAATCACGCGTTTCGGGGTTTTGGTTTTTTAAACATTCATTCAGGCGACGTTTAGAAAAACCCGCCATAGCATTGTGGCTATATGGTCAATGTCGTGTTGGTCTGATTTGCTGTGTGCTTGAGGTTTCAGTTAAGGAGATTTCCCATTCCGTGTCCCCGTTCGCTCTCGTCAATCAGTTAATTGATATTCTGTCAAACCAAACTTCATGATCAGATGTTTACAGTTTTTCTTATGGCATTATCCGTGAAGTGAAGAGGAGGATATCTAAAACCAACGGAAAGATGGTTCGCTCGCTGTCGGATATTTATCTAGAGTTTTATTCAATTGCCACTTGGTGTTTTTTCTGACAAAGCAGCTTATTAAATTCGACCCTTGTGGTGTTGGACATTGGAGTGGGGGGGGGCTTGAGAAATAACGGGGTAATTATAAAAAGGGATATTATTCTAAGGTATTAGAAGGGATAAGGAGCCCCTCTTTAAATTAAAGGATATTAGAAAGTCACTGAGTATTCTGTGTCTATATAAAGGACAAGGACACTGAGGTAACAGGGAACCTCTGGGTGACCCACTCATGTATTATAAGGGATTAATGTATCCCCTCTGTAAATTATAATGATATTAGAAGTCACTGCAGAAAAGTTCTGTGTCTATATTAAAGGTACAAGGACACAGAAGGAGGTTATACAGGGGAACTCTGGGTAACACTATGTCTTATAGGATAATGTATCCCCTACCGTAAATTATAAGATATTAGAACGTCACTGAGAAGAGTTCTGTTCTATTTAAGGGACAAGGACACACAGACTGAGTTATACAGGGACTCTGGGTACCACTCATGTATTATAAGGGATAATGTATTCCTACTGTAAAAATATAAGAATAAGAAGTCACTGAGAAGAAGTTCTGGGTCTATATAAAGGTACAAGGACAAGGGTGAGTTTGAGTTATAAAGGGAAATTCTGGTACCACTCATTATTATAATGGTAAGTATCACCTACTGTAAATTATAAGGTATTAGAAGTCCACTCCGAGGCGTCTTGTCTATTACAAGGTACAAAGGACACAGGACTGAGTTATACAGGGAACTAGGGGTACCAATCATGTATTATAAGGGATAAATGTATCCCCTACTGTAACAATTATAAGTATATATAAGTCACTGAGGAGTTCTGTTCTAATATAAAGGTAAAAGGACCACGGCTTGAGTTATACAGGAACTCTGGGACACTCTGATATAAGGGATATGATCCCTACTGTAAATATAAGGGATTCAGAAGTCACTGGGAGTTTCTGTTGTCAATATAAAGGTACAAAGGACACGATGAGTTTTACAGGGAAACTCTGCGGTACCACTCATGTATTAAAGGGATAAGGATCCCACTGTAATTATAAGGATATTAACGTCACTGAGGGAGTTCTGTTTCTATATAAAGTACAAGGACACAGGCTTATTTTGTTTAACAGGGGGGAACTCTGGGTATCACACTCATGTATTCTAAGTATAATGTATCCCAGACGTAAATTATAAGTAGATTAAGAAGTCCTGAGGGGATTCTGGTCTATATAAAGGGACGAAGGACCACAGACTGAGTTATACAGGGAAAAACTCTGGTACCATCAGTATATAAGGGATAAGTATCCCCTACTGTAAATTCTAAGGATTATTAGAGTCAATGAGGAGTTCTGTGGTACATATAAAGGTACAAGGACACCAGACGAGTTATACAGGGAACTTGGGATACCACTCATGTATTATAAGGATAATGTATCCCCCCACTGTAAATATAAGGAATATTAGAAGTCACTTGAGGAGTTCTGGTCTTATAAAGGTACAAGGGAAACCAGACAGACTGAGTTAACAGGGAAATCTGGGGGTACCACTCATTGTATTATAAGGGATAGTATCCCTACTGTAAAATTTAAGGATATTAGAAGTTCACTGAGGAGTCTTGTGTCTATATTAAAGGTACAAGAACAGACTGAGTTATTACAGGGAACTCGGTACCACTCAGTATTATAGGATAATGATCCCACCACTGTAAATTATAAGGATATGAGAAGTCATTGAGGAGTTCTGCGTCTATATATAAAGGTACAAGAAACACAGACTGGTTTTAACAGGGAACTTGGGTACACTCATGTATTATAAGGATAATGTATCCCCTACTGTTAATATAAGGATATTAGAAGGCACTGAGGAGTTCTGTGTCATATAAAGGTACAAAACACAGCTGAGTTAACAGGGAAATCTGGGACCACTCATGTATTATACAGGGATAATGTATCCCTACTGTAAATGATTGGATATAGAAGTCACTGAGGAGTTCGGTGTCTATATGTAAAGGTACAAGGACCAGACTGAGTTATACAGGGGAAAACTCTGGGTACCACTATGTATTAGAAAGGGATAATGTATCCCTACTGGTAAATTAATATGGATATTGGAAGTCAATGAGGAGTTTGTGTCTATATATTAAAGGTACACGGACACAGGACTGAGTGTATCAGGGAATCTGGGTACCACGCATGTATTTAAGGGATAATGTATCCCCTAATGGTTGTAAAGTATATGGATATTGAAGTTCATGAGGAGTGCTGGGTCTATAAAAGGGGATACCAGGGACACGATGAGGTATACAGGGAATCTGGGGCGTACCCACTCATGTTATTATAAGGGATAATGTATCCCCTACTGTAATTTATAAGGATATTAGAAGTTACTGAGGAGGTCTGTGTCTATCATAAAGGTACAAAGGGACACAGACTGAGATTATACAGGGAACTTGGGTAAGACTCATGTATTATAGGGATTAATGTTATCCCTTTCTGTAAAAAAAAAATTTATCAGTGTTGGGGCTCTAGTTGTAGAAAGATAGTCTTTGCTGTAGAACCCTAATCATGTCAGATTATGCTACAGACACAAAACAGTTTAATGGAGTGGCACCATTGGTTGATAATTTTGTTCCATCTTCCCAAGTTAGGAGACTTGAGGATTGAGATTGGGACGTTGTTAGAGTTTGGAAGTCCATATGAAGTTCGCTCAGCTCACCTTGAAGAATCCTGGAATGTGTGAAGTTCCTCGGATCATGAGTGCTTATTACACTGAATAATTCTGGATTAAATGAGCAATGTCCTTCAGCCCAAGATAAACTTCCCAGAGACAATGTCTGCTAGATTGTGAACGCTTTGTGGCCATCACAATGAGGACCCACTCAGGTCACGTTATCATCTCTGGCAGCCGTTTATTTCTGACTTAAATGACATGGTTTAATGTCTGAAATTAATTTAGCAAATGATTTTAATTACTCCCCCCCCCCCCCCCCCCCCCCCCACCCAAAATGCAAAACACTTTAATTCCTGGATGTTTCAATTAGTGCAAATAGCACTCTGAAGACCCATTAGTAGCAATTTTTTAATTGATGGAGGTTAATAGCCTGAGGACCAATTTGGCAAGTTGCCTTGGTGCCAGTTTGGAAGAAGTAGAGGCCAGCTTTTGCATTAATGCCCGGGGTTGTGCCATTTTTAAAATATGGGGCCAAAGTTCCTAACTCAGCGCACATGTTCCACCGGTTCATGGTCGTCACATTAACTATTTTCTGCAAATTTTCGATACAGTTTTGCTGAAGTTTCCTGCAAAACGGCAATTAATAAGAAGTTATTTGGCTTATACAGGAATATCCAACGGCCACACGTATAATGACTTATGAAGACGTGGTTATGGATCGGCTACACTAACGGGATTATCACGCCAACTAACGGTGTTTTTTTGAAATCCTGTAGCGTGTGAGAATCACAGTGCATGTCATGTAAGAGGCGTGCGCTGTTGTGATGTGTTTGGACAGTAAGGGTGTCGTATGTGCCCAAGTTTTTTACGTGCATTGCCATCGCCCAAGTGGGCCTCAGCCAAAGCTAGGTACACAACAGCGATTTCCTCCTGCCCGACGTTCGATACTTCGACAGTCGGCCAGGAGGAAGGACTGTAGGTCGCGGCAAAAGCAGACCGCGTCCGACGGTTACCGCGATCGACGTGCGGTCCATAGAGGCCGAACGATCGACGAGGTTTTCCACCAGGTCAGAATCCATCATTCGTACGATTCAGACAAACAATAGGTCGGACATGGCTGATTCAGATGCGATAATTTCAGTCCGATCGCACCGATACCTGAATTATCAGTCGATTGACCGAAATATCTCATCGTGTGTACCCAGCTTACATGTGTAAAGGTAAACCTGATGCAATTCTCAGTGATTGACAGCTTAGCAGTTGTCCTTGTTCCTCGCTGTTTCAAGCTGTTTGTGGTGGTCGGAAGGGGGGGGATTGTTTGGGCAACCAATTCCCTTGTTCGCTGTCGCGCTCCTGTTAATCAAGATAGGGAGTCGGCACGATTTTAGGAAGTAGGGCAGTCACAAACGTTATAGGAGGATGATTGTGACTGTGTGTACGCCCAATCGTTCTAAGGACAGGACAGATTATTCTGCAGATTGGTTCAGTGCGGTACCCACGTAAAACTGGCAATGGACAAGACTTATATCAGCGTGTCGCTTTTTAGTGATAACGCGGTTAGTAATTTCCGATCACAGTTACGACCAAAACGTTGTGAATTAACGAACATTCCGCTCATAGACTATCGTGTGGTGTGGTAGTAACTACGCAAAAGTGTATTCTATAGGGAAACAAAAAAAAACGTAAATATTAGGGATTCATTTTTGTATATTTCCGATCGGTATCGTTAATCTCCGATTGGTTACCCAATCGAAAATTTACGATACCGATCGTTAAAGTCGCGGTATCACTATAAAGCGATTGCAGCGTGATAAAATATGGCCCTAGAAGTAATCTATGCTGAAAAGCTAATTCTGCAACAAAATTGCACTTGGTTAATTAGAAAAAAATCAATTAAAATGTCAGCAAACCCCCCCCCCCCCACCATTAACCTTTCGATTTTATTCCTAATGACTGACATACCGGTCAATCAAATCTTCATGGGAAATCATCCCGTTTCACTTTTACACTAACCCCCTTTAGCACTGGTAGATTATTTGATGGAGAATACGTTCTCTATTCCTGAGAGCATGGGGACGGAGGTTGTATACTGGGAAAATGTTACTGTATCTTTAATAGGATTACATAAAAAGAAAGAATACATGTAACTCAGGAAAATGGGCTTTAGGGTAACTTTCTCCTTGAAAGTTCTCGTTGTGGGGCTGTGCATTAGTTTAGCACTGCCGTCTGCAGCTATGTTAATCTCGGATCTTAGGTTTGTTTTCCATTCTCCGCAGACCAATACACGGATTTACAGATTCCAAACCGTAATTAAATGTAGGGTCAAGTTTGGCACCGATTTCACACGACCATTTTAGAACAGGAATTTTGTTGGTGGTATGCATACTTGCCCTTTATAATTACCATGTGTTAGTTTCTTCAGCTTTCCCCGGTCTAATGTCACACCTTCCATACCTACGTCTGCTGTCACGTGGTTGTTAGCCTACAGTGTGTATATCGAATTCTTCCAATTACTTACTTAAAGAAATTAAAATCTTCGTCATTAATTGAGATTCCTAACCCCAACATCATTTACCAGTGGCAACTTGGTCTGGGCACTAACCCACGATATCCGTGTTTGTTATATTCCAGACTCCCTGTTTTGTACAGTTTCTAGAAGAAAATATATAAAAGATCTCGGTGGTGTCCGTTGAGCTGCAGATCCGTTATCGGAGAGAAAATGCGATACCATTTGTGTGCGATTGAATGCCCAAGTGGACAACAATGCCGAACTAATACGGTGCAAATCAAGCGCGTTAGTGGACCTCCGCCTTTTCGCCGTGGGGTAAAGGTACGCCACAGGCGGGTAAATGACCCTTTATCTCCAATCGGGACACCAGTGACTTGATAGATTTCTGAGCGGTGATGTGGTACACAACGTTATGTCGCGCTAAACCAATTCAATATCGGATGCACCCCCGCAAACCAGGACTAAAAACCGATCTTGATTTAAAGCTAATTTCACCGCAAGATTTTTTTTAAACGCCGCCCAGTAACCACCTGTAGTTCCTATGGTAAATCTTTCGCAGCCCAATATGTGAAATAATAATTACAACGAGACAGATAGGGAATTACATCCCCAGGTGTGCATGAAAATCCCCCCCCCACCGAGATACATGTAAAGCATCCTTCTAATCACCTTTTAGTGTCTCTTTGATGGGTTACAGCTTGAGTCACTCGTGTGGTTTCCTCCCTTTGGTTTGATTTTTGTTTCGCTGACGTACTGGCGTTCCAGGCTGAAGTTCGTTGTATAGTTAGTACATTGTGGCCAGTTGAAATCTTTTATAATACGGCACACAGCAAAATATGGCGGTAGATTTGACACCATATTTATTTCATTCGTTTATTAAGCCCTGGCAGGCACAGCAAAAAAAAACAACCAATTTGGTGTCCGTCCGTGGGATAAGCTGCAAGTTTCAAAGATTGGCCGTTGTAAAGCCGTGTTTGATAGACTTTCTACTATCGCAAATCACTGGCAAAATGGATGACAGCTTTTATTTTGGCCTACTAAAAAACAAATGACTAGTACAATCCCAATTTCATTAATAAATACCCAATTTATACAGAATTGCAAACTTGTTGGAAATGTATATAGGTGGTGATTCAGTTAAGATCAATGAGGACAGTTTGGAGTCATTCAGACAGTTACGATGACTAGTGAAACGTCTCAAGTCCAGTTGATATAAACTGAATACCACGATTTTACATGACCTGGATGAAATGAGAACCAGGCCAGTTGATCTAACTGAATACCACAGATATACCATAACGGTGAATGTGAAAACCAGTTCCAGTGGATGTAACTGAAGACGACAGATCTACCTTGCTAACGGGTGAATGAAAACCAGTCAAGTTGATCTACTGAATCAACACCGATATACCAGGACCTGGATGAATGAGAACACAGTCCAGTTGATCTTAGGAATAACACAGATATACCATGACCCGGATGAATGTGAACCCCAGTCCAGTTGCAACACTCTAACTGAATACCACAGATAGACCAGACCTGGGTGAATGAAAAAACAGTCCAGGTGATATATGAATAACACCAGATTTACCATGACCTGGATGATGAGAACCAGTCAGTGATCTAAACTAAACTGCAACAGAATTTACCCATGACCTGGTATGAAATGAAAACCAGGCCAGTGGATCTTACTGAACAACACGGATTTACCATGACCTGATGAATTGAGAACCCCCAAGTCCAGTGATCTGACTAAATACAACGATTTACCATGAACTGGGTGAATGAAAACAGTCAATGATCTTAGGAATAACACAGATTATACCAGGGACCTGGGTGAATGAGAACCAGTTCCAGTTGATCAACTACATAACACAGAGTTACCATGACTCGGGTTGAATGAGCACCAGTCAGGTGATCTAACGAATAACACGCTTATACCATGACCTGGGTTGACTGAATGAAACAGTCCAGTTGATTAATAAATACAACAGAGTACCTGATCTGGATGAATGAGAAACCAGTTCCAGTTGATCTACTACCCATATGTATAAATATAAATATACAGAGAAGGAATGTTCTGTACACACAATAAGCTATACCCTCATACTGTACTGTCTAAGGGAAACAATATGGCAGCTCCCACCCATATGTATAGAGAAGTATCATTGATTTTATTGCACTTTTTTTCTATATCGGTGAAGATGTGTCCTTTGATTTTTTTTTTCCTTTCCTTCCAATGGTAAATTGATGTGTATTTTCCCCTGAAATTGTTTTTACGCAGAGACCGTTTCTGGCAGTGATGTCAGGTTAATTATTGTGAGTCCTTACGCATCCAGCCTGTATAATGTTATTTTAATGGCGTTTGTTGTTACTTAGAGTACGTCAAGCTCAGACGATTTCTAACCAGTACAGTCTGCGCTGGGAGTCAGTAACTGTCCATAATATGTAATACTTTGTTGCTCTCATATTATAAAGCAGGTACGGGTAATATAGAACTACATTTCCCATAATCCACAGTCAAAAGCTCAAAGACTGACCAATTCGACCAACAATATTACCTGTATGGCATCTCCTATTGACATTGTTGGTGATCTGTCCCCCCGAATCAATGAATAATGCAAATCCGAGCCACCACATATGCAAGATTATTGGCCGAATTGATTGGACTTTTGTCCAATCACGGTGGAAAATAATGTGTGTGCGAGCTTTACAGACATTGGCCTATTATCCAATCAGGATTATTTTATTTTACCTTCTGTAACATTTCCAAATAAACAAGGAACTTGTTGGACCGAACAGAACCATCTGGTAATCCATTTCCTTTGGAGACAATAAGGATGTTTCCCCATATTTCTGCTAACACTGTGTCCAGGACAATAAACTGTCCATTTATCATCGGATGGAGTTAAACTTCCCCGGAACATCCTGTTTGGACATTCACAGGAATTTCATGTTTCAGATTCCCCAGAAAAACAAAAAAACCCACAAATCTGACACACAGACTCCAGGTGGCAACTCCGCTCTCGGCCTCGTTCACAACTTTGTAAATCACATTCAATGTAAAGATAGACTAAGACCTCACTGTCTTGCGATTGTGCATGCGTTACAGTAGTACTAAAGCACAACACAGACACTGGGTCGCCTATTGGAATATGTGCCATAAATCGGTTAGATTGCAAAAGTGTCTTATTACCTGGCTAAGGAATCTGTGAAAGTCCTATTGGCGAATTTATGGACCGTTTTTGTGCTTAGAAATATCAGCGTGATTACCGTCTCTTTATTACTTCAGCGGGTCAAGACCTAATCCGAATGGATTCGCTTCGTCTCTCTTACATTCAGCTGTGTCACAGACCTAATCAGCACTGATAGACTGTCTCTTTATACATTCAGCTGGTCACAGACCTAATCAGCGCTGATTACTGTCTCTTTATTACATTCAGCTGTTATCACAGACCTTAATCAGCATTGATTACCTGTCTCTTTATACATCAGCGCTGTAACAGACCTAATCAGCGCTTGATTTACCTGTCTCTTATTACATCAGCTGTGTCACCGACCAATCAGCGCTGATTACCTGTCTCTTTATTACATTCAGCTGGGTCACAGACCTAAATCAGCACGGATAGCTGTCTCTTTATAATTCAGCTGTGTCACAGACCTAATCAGCGCTGATTACCTGTCTCTTATTACATTCAGCTGTATTTCACAGACTAATCAGCTCCGATTACCCTGTATCTTTATTACATCAGCTGTGGTCACAGACCTAATACAGACGCTGATAGCTGTCTCTGTATTCATTCAGCTGTGTCACAGACAATCAGCGTCGAACTGGTCGTTATTACATTAGCTGTGTACAGACCTAATCGCATGATACTGTCTCTTAGTACATCAGCTGTGTACAGACCTACAGCGCTGGATTACCTGTCTCTATTACATTTAGCTGTTTGTTCACAGACTAATCAGCGCTGATTACCGTCTCTTTATACTTTAGCGTGTCACAGACTAATCAGCCTGATTACGTACTCTTTATTACATTCTAGCTGTGTCACAGACCATAATCAGCGTTTACCTGTCTCTTATATACATTCAGCTGTGTCACAGACCTAATCAGCACTGATTACCTGTCTCTTTTACATTCAGCTGAGTCACAGACACTAATCAGCCTGATAATGTCTCTTATTACATTTAGCTGTGTCACAGACCTAATCAGCGCTGTTACTGTCTCTTATACATTCAGCTGTGTCACAGACTAATCAGCCTGATTACCTGTCTCTTTATTACATTCAGCTGTGTCACAGACCTAATCAGCGCTGATTACCTGTCTCTTATTACATTCAGCTGGTGTCACAGACCTAATCAGCGCTGATTACCTGTTCTTATTACATTTAGCTGGGTCACAGAACTAATCAGCACTGATTACCTGTCTCTTTATACATTCAGCTGTGTCAACAGACCTAATCAGCGCTGATACCTGTCTCTTATTACATTAGCTGTGTCACAGACTACAATCAGCGCTGATTACCTGTCTCTTTTATTACATTTAGCTGTGTCACAGACCTAATCAGCGCTGATTACCTGTCTCTTTATTACATTCAGCGTGTGTCACAGACCTATATCAGCACTGATTACCTGTCTCTTATTACATTCAGGTGTGTCACAGACCTTAATCAGCACTGATATACCTGTTCTTTACATTAAGGGTTGTTGTCACAGCCTAATCAGCACTGATTACCGATTGTCTCTTATTCATTCAGGTGTGTCACAGACCTAATCTAGCACTGATTACCTGTCTCTTATACATTAGGTGTGTCACAGCTAATCAGCATGATTACCTGTCTCTTTATTACATTCAGCGTGTCACAGTCCTAATCAGCTCTGATACCTGTCTCTTTATTACATTCAGGTGTGTCACAGTCCTAATCAGCATGATTACCTGTCTCTTTATTAATCAGGCGGTCACAGACCTATCAGCAGCTGATACTGTCTCTTTATTACATTCAGCTGTGTCACAGACCTAATCAGCACTGATTACCTGTCTCTTATTACATTCAGCTGTGTCACAAAGTCCTAATCAGCCGCTGATTACCTGTCATCTTTATTACATTAAGTGCGTCACAGTCCTAATCAGCCTGATTACTGTCTTATTATACATTCAGCTGTGTCACAGACCTAATAGCCACTGATTACCTGTCTCTTATTACAATTAGGTGTGTCACAGACCTTAATCAGCCACTGATTACCTGTCTCTTTATTACATTCAGGTGTTTGTCACAGATCCTAATCAGCACTGATTACCTGTTCTTTATACCATTAGGTGTGTCAAGACCTAATCAGCCTGGTATTACTGCCTCTTTTGATGCATTCGCTGGTGTCACAGACCTAATCAGCGCGTGATTACCTGTCTCTATTAAATTCAGCGTGTCACAGACCTAATCAGCGTGATTACCTGTTCTTTATTACATTCAGCTGTGTCACAGACCTAATCAGTGCTTGATTACTGTCTTCTTTATACATTCAGCTGGGTCACAGACCTTATCAGCGCTGTGAACCTGTCTCTTTATTACATTCCAGCTGTGTGTCACAGACCCTAATCCAGGTTGATACCTGTCTCTCTTATTACATTCAGCTGTACACAGACCTAATCAGCGCTGATTGACCTGTCTCTTATTACATTCAGCTGTGTCACAGACCTAATCAGCGCTGATTACCTGTCTCTTTATTACATTCAGCTGTGACACAGACCTAATGCAGCTTGAGTTACCTGTCTCTTTATACATTCAGTGTGTGTCACAGACCTAATCAGTGACTGATTACCTGTCTCTTTATTAATTCAGCTGGTGCAACAGACCTAATCAGTGCTGATTACCTGTCTCTTTATTACATTCAGGTGTGTCACAGACCTAATCAGCTCTGATTACCTGTCTCTTGATTGCATTAGTGTGTCACAGACTAATCATCTTATGATTTCCCTGGCTCTGATTGCACTTCAGCTGTGTCACAGACCTAATCAGCGCTGATTAACTGTCTTATTACATTCAGGTGTGTCACAGACTAATCAGCTCTGATTACCTGTCTCTTGATTGCATTCAGCGTGTGTCACAGACCTAATCAGCTTGATTACCTGTCTTTTGATTGCATTCAGCGTGTCACAGACCTAATCAGCGTCTGATTACCTGTCTTTTATACATTCAGTGTGTTCACAGACCTTATCAGCGCTGTATTACTGTCTCTTCATACATTCAGGTGTGTCACAGACCAATCAGCGCTGATTACCTGTCTCTTATTACATTCAGGTGTGTCACAGACCTAATCAGCGTGATTACCTGTCTCTTGATTCATTCAGCTGTACAGACCTAATCAGCGTTGATTACCTGCTCTTTATTACATCAGCTGTGTCACAGACCAATCAGCGCTGATACCTGTTCTTTATTACATTCAGCTGTGTCACAGACCTAATCAGCGTGATTACCTGTCTCTTTATTACATTCAGGTGTCACGACCTAATCAGCGCTGATTACCTGTCTCGTTATACATTCAGCTGTGTCAACAGACCTAATCAGCTGGATACCGTCTCTTTTTACATTCAGCTGTGCACAGGACTAATCAGCGCTGATTACCTGTCTCTTATTACATTTTGTCAGCTGTGTCACAGACCTAATCAGCGCTGATTACCTGTCTCTTTATTACATTCAGCTGTGTCACAGACTAATTCAGGCTGAGTACCTGTCTCTTTATTACATTAAGCTGTGTCACAGACCTAACAGCGCTGATTACCTGTCTCTTATTACATTCAGGTGTGTTGTCACAGACCTAATCAGCTGATACCTGTCTCTTTCATTCAGCTGTGTCACAGACCTAATCAGCATGATATACCTGTCTCTTATTGCATTCAGTGTGTCACAGACCTAATCAGCTCTGATTACCTGTCTCTTATTACATTCGGTGTTCACAGACCATATCAGGCTGTTACCTGTTCTTCTTATACATTCAGGTGTGTCACAGACCTAATCAGCGCTGATTACCTGTCTCTTCATTACTTCAGGTGGTCACAGACCTAATCAGCGCTGATTACCTGACTTGATTGCATTCAGCTGTGTCAACAGACCTAATCAGCGCTGATTACCTGTCTCTTTATTACATTCAGCTGTGTCACGACCTAATCAGCGCTGATTACCTGTCTCTTATTACATTCAGTGTGTCACAGACCTAATCAGCGCTGATTACCTGTCTCTTTATTACAATTCAGCGTGTGTCACAGACTAATCAGCGCTGATACCTGTCTCTTATACATTCAGCTGGTCACAGACCTAATCAGCTGCTGATTACCTGTCTCTTATTACATTCAGCTGTGTCACAGACCTAATCAGCGCTGATTACTGTCTCTTTATTACATTCAGCTGTGTCACAGACCTAATCAGCGGATTACCTGTCTCTTTATACATTCAGCTGTGTCACAGACCTAATCAGTGCCTTATTACCTGTTCTCTTTTATTACATTCAGCTGTGTCACAGACCTAATCAGCCGCTGATTACCTGTCTCTTATTACATTCAGCTGTGTCACAGACCTAATCAGCGCTGATTACCTGTCTCTTTATTACATTCAGTGCTGTGTCACAGACCTAATCAGCCGCTGATTACCTGTTCTTTATTAATATCAGCGGTGTCACAGACACTAATCAGTGCTGATTACCTGTCTCTTTATTACATTCAGTGTGTCAAGCCTAATCAGCGCTGATTACTGATCTTTATTACATTCAGCTGTGTCACAGACCTAATCAGGCTGATTACCTGTCTTTATTACATTCAGCTGTGTCCAGACCTAATCAGTGCCTGATTACCTGTTCTCTTACTACATTCAGCGTGTCACAGACCTAATCAGCCGCTGATTACCTGTCTCTTTATACATTCAGCTGTGTCACAGACCTAATCAGCGCTGATTACCTGTCTCTTTACTTACATTCAGCTGTGTCACAGACCTAATCAGTGCTGATTACCTGTTCTCTTTATACATTCAGCTGGTCACAACAATCAGGTGCTTACCGTTCTTTAAATTCAGCTGAGGTCACAGACCTAATCAGCGCTGATTACTGTTCTTTATTACATTCGCGTGTGTCACAGACCTAATCAGCGCTGATTACTGTCTCTTATACATTCAGCTGGTCACAGACCTAATCAGCGTTGATTACCTGTCTCTTGATTGCATTCAGCTTGTGTCACAGACCTAATCATCTAGATTACCGTTCTTGATTGCATTCAGCTGTGTCAACGACCTAATCAGCGCTGAATACCTGTCTCTTATTACATTCAGGTGTGTCACAGACCTAATGCGCGTGATTACCTGTCTCTTGATTGCATTACAGGGTGTGTCACAGACCTAATCAGCTCTGATACCGTCATCTTGATTGATTCAGCTGTGTCACAGACCTAATCAGCTCTGATTACCTGTCTCTTTATTACATTCAGGTGTGTCACAGACCTTATCAGCGCTGATTACCTGTCTCTTCATTACATTCAGGTGTGTCACAGACCTAATCAGCGCTGATTACCTGTCTCTTGATTGCATTCAGCTGTGTAAAATCCTTTTAATATATTGTAGGTACCATATATTAACTAAAAAAACTATTAGACTTTATTCCCTCCCATTCTTTAGGTGATAACATTTTATGCATTGGTATTCGAAATAAAAATTAGGTCATTCTGTCACATATGACACCATTCTGACCTTCCATGACATCATCGGGACTCATTGGTTTACTCTGGTAACCCTGGCAGATTTCTGGTTACACAAACACAATGACATCTTCTTGTTGAATATTTTGTTTAAAGAAAGAAACTTGTTAATAAATAAGGTGGCAAACGAGTGTTATTGGAGGGAATGTTTGGAAGGTTCACGGGGAAGATTCTCCGCAGAGAGAGATACAGTTTACTAATCCATATTAAGCCTCCTTGAGGTGTAAGGAATTATCTGGTCCCTGTTGGATAATGATTCGTTCGACTATAATTGATACGTCAAATTCTGTTAAATACCAGCCAGGGATTACTAGATTATCTGTCATTGTGGGTCCGAGCATTGAGTTTCTGCCACCAGAAAATGAGGTCTGTATCGATCGGACATACGGTCTACGGACGAGTATTTTGGACGATAATCGCACACATGTAGCCATTCGTTTGGCCCCTTCCTAGTGAGTAACAATTGGTCGAATATAAATTAAAGTGGTACCGTGATATTTTAATGCACCAAACCGCATGGCCTATTGAGTCCGCAAGATTGGACAAAATTCCCTGACGTGGTACGTACAGAATAAAACTCTACCGATAACGAAAGGTATTACGGGCATGTCACTATATTAAGTCCATAAACCACAATATCAATTTATATATATATATCTACTTCCCTTAGATATTATAAAATATATTTTAGTTTTAGTTCCCCTTGAAAGAAGGGAATTTAGGTTTTTTTTGTATTGGTGACCGTTTAGTAAATCTTGGCCTGAATGATATAAATAAACAATAAACATGTCAGTGTTCTGGGGCCACACCCCATTAGGGCCCCTCACTTACCTTGTGGTTTAAGGGCCAGTGTGCTAGGGGCCACATCCCATTAGGGCCCCTCACTTACCTTGTGGTTTAAGGGTTATAACAATTTATATAATAAGATATCAGTAGTTTGTTTGGAATCTTGCTGCAGACACATCACTGTGTTTTATAGGGCATGCTGGGAGTTGTAGTGATTCTCCAATATATCTCCATTCTGAGGGTCTATAATGTCCCTGGTTTATAATGTCTCAGCGCTAAACAATTAATCTTCCTCACTGTTTTTTTCCCCCTTTTTTGCTAAACCAATTTAAAAATTAAATGCAAAACGCAGGAACATTAAGCTTTGTGCTTAGTCAACTGTTCATGTTTTAATTCCTGGTGAATATATTATATTTACTGTCACAGCCTCTGGTTTATAACCAGCAGAATTCAATGGATTCATTACAATGGCTCAATTATGGGATCTGCATTTCCTCTCTGTGTGTACAGTACTGTGTGTGTGTGTACAGCACTGTGTGTGTGTGTGTACAGTACTGTGTGTGTGTGTGTGTGTGTGTACAGTACTGTGTGTGTGTGTACAGTACTGTGTGTGTACAGTACTGTGTGTGTACAGTACTGTGTGTGTGTGTGTGTGTACAGTACTGTGTGTGTGTACAGTACTGTGTGTGTACAGTACTGTGTGTGTGTGTGTGTACATAACTGTGTGTGTGTGTAAAGTACTGTGTGTGTACAGTACTGTATGTGTGTGTGTGTGTACAGAACTGTGTGTGTGTAAAGTACTGTGTGTGTGTGTACAGTACTGCGTGTGTAGTAGTACAGTAGTGTTTGTGTGTACAGGAATATGAAAGTGTGTACAGTAGTGTTTCTTTGTGTGTACAGTTTTGTCTGTGCTTATATTGGTGTACAGTGCTCTGTGTGTGAATACAGTGCTAGTGTCATATATGGATGTGTGCAGTGCTGTCAATGCATGTGTATAGTATTATATATGTATGAACTTTTCTGTATATTTGTGTTATGTATAAATTCTTCCTCTGTTCTTCCTCTTATCCTTTATTATCTGTGTGTGCAACATAAATCGTGTGCATATATATGTTCCCACTTAGATTGTAAGCTCTTTGGGGCAGGGATCTCATTCCTAATGTCTCATGGCTTGCTGCACTTGTATCAATTTATACATTATATATATATATATATGCTTTCTTAACCGATGTATGTATTTAATTTAATTTAATTTAATTTTTATCTATCTGTTAATGGCACTTATCCTCTTGTTTGTATACTCTGTAATTTATATTGTACAGCGCTGCGTACACAAGTGGCGCTTTATAAATAAAATCATACATACACACACACATACATACATACACACATACATGTGCTTGTGTACAATAAAGGTTTGTGCTGTAACTGTCCTGCAGGTTCTGTTGGATTTGTTCTGTTTGTGCAGGGTTAACATGTTGTGTGTATCATGTTGTTGTGTTGTGTGTGTTGGATTTGTATTGTGTGTGCAGGGTTATCATGCCGTGTGTGTCTACCATGTTGTTGTGTTGTGTGTACATGTTTTGTGTTGTGAGTGTTGGATTTGTGTTGTGTGTGTAGGTTTATTATGTTGCTGTGTCGTGTGTGTTGGATTTGTGTTGTATGTGTAGGTTTATCATGTTATTGTTTTGTGTGTGTTGGATTTGTGTTGTGTGTGTTGTGTTGTATGTGTATTATGTTGTTGTGCTGTGTGCAGGGTTATGGTTATTATGTTGTGTGTGTGTATCATGTTGTGTGTGTTGTATGTGCAGGGTTATCATGTGTTGTGTGTGTTGGGTTTGTTTGTGTGTTATGTTGTGTTATATGTGTATTATGTTTTTTGTGTGCGTGCAGGGTTATCATGCTGTAGGTGTGTGTCATGTTTGTTGTGTTTGTGTGCAGGGTTATCATGTTGTGCGTGTGTATCATGTTGTTGTGTTGTGTGTGCAGGTTTATCATGTTGTTGTGTGTGTTGGCTTTGTGTTGTGTGTGTTGGCTTTGTGTGTTTTGGCTTTGTGTTGTGTGTGCAGGGTTATAATGTTGTGTGTGCATATCATTTTGTTGTGTTGTGTTTTCTTGGCTTTGTGTTTGTTGTGTTGGCTTTGTGTTGTGTGTGCAGGGTTATAATGTGTGTGCATATCATTTTGTTGTGTTGTGTGTCTTGGCTTTTGTTGTGTGTGCAGGTTTTATAATGGTGTGTATATAATTTTGTGTGTGTGTGTTGGCTTTGTGTTGTGTGTGTTGGCTTTGTGTTGTGTGTGCAGGGTTATAATGTTCTGTGTGTATATCATTTTGTTGTGTTGTGTGTCTTGGCTTTGTGTTGTGTGTCTTGGCTTTGTGTTGTGTGTGCAGGGTTATGTTGTGTTATGTGTGTTGTATCTGTTGTATTCAATTAGATCAACTGGACTTGAAGTTTAGTTCTTGAAGACGTTTCGCTAGTCATCCGACTGGATCTCTCAATACAAGTTTGAGGGTTTTCCTCCTCCAAAATGATTTGAGAACCTTCACAAACACATTTTGTTGTGTTGTGTGTCTGGCTTTGTGTAATGTGTGTTGGCTTTGTGTGGTGTGTGCAGGTTATAATGTTGTGTGTTATATCTTTTTGTTGTGTGGTGTGTCTTGGCTTTGTGTTGTTGTGTGCAGGGTTATAATTTTGTGTGTGTATATCATTCTGGTTGTGTTGTGTGTGTTGACTTTGTGTTGTGTGTGTTGGCTTTTGCCTTTGTGTTGTGTGTGCAGGGGTCTTTCTCTCTTTATAGAAACCTGCAGCTCATTGGGAATCTGGGACTTGAAATTCTTTTCTGTTCTCCCTTGTATTATTTTAATTCCCTCTCTGTGGCCCCTCGGTCAGATCTTGTTAACTGACCCCCCACAGACACCGAGATAGACAAGGGCGAGATCTGGAGCAGCCAATCCCAGTGCAGTTATGAGGCCTTTTCAGGCTAGAACAGAGATTTAGCCTGTTTCTCATGGGTCGGGGGAGGTAGGGGTGGCAACCCATCTTATGTATGTATATGTTTATTTATATAGCGCCACTAGGGGGCGCAGCTCTGTACATTATAACAATACAGATTATACAGTATGTATGTATATGTTTATTTATATAGCGCCACTAGGGGGCACAGCGCTGTACATTATAACAATACAGATTATACAGTATGTATGTATATGTTTATTTATAAAGCGCCACTTGGGGACACAGAGCTGTACATTATAACAATACAGATTATACAGTATGTATGTATATGTTTATTTATATAGCGCCACTTGGGTACACAGCGCTGTACATTATAACAATACAGATTATACAGTATGTATGTATATGTTTATTTATAAAGCGCCACTTGGGTACACAGCGCTGTACATTATAACAATACAGATTATACAGTATGTTATGTATATGTTTTATTTATATATGGCGCCACTTGGGTACACAGCGCTGTACATTATAACAAACAGATTATACAGTATGTATGTATATGTTTATTTATATAGCGCCACTTGGGTACACAGCACTGTAGCTTATAACAATACAGATTATACAGTATGTATGTATATGTTTATTTATAAGCGCCACTTGGGGACACACGCTGTTACATTATTGTGCAGGGTTATTATGTTGTGTGTGTGTATCATGTTGTTGTGTTGTATGTGCAGGGTTATCATGTTGTGTGTGTTGGCATGTTGTTGTGTTGTATGTGCAGGGTTATCATGTTGTGTGTGTTGGGTTTATGTTGTGTGTTATGTTGTGTTATATGTGTATTATGTTGTTTTGTTGTGCGTGCAGGGTTATCATGCTGTAGGTGTGTGTCATGTTGTTGTGTTGTGGTGCAGGGTTATCATGCTGTAGGTGTGTGTCATGTTGTTGTGTTGTGTGTGCAGGGTTATAATGTTGTGCGTGTGTATCATGTTGTTGTGTTGTGTGTGCAGGGTTATCATGTTGTTGTGTGTATCATGTTGTTGTGTTGTGTGTGCAGGGTTATCATGTTGTTGTGTGTGTTGGCTTTGTGTTGTGTGTGTTGGCTTTGTGTGTTTTGGCTTTGTGTTGTGTGTGCAGGGTTATAATGTTGTGTGTGCATATCATTTTGTTGTGTTGTGTTTCTTGGCTTTGTGTTGTGTGTGTTGGCTTTGTGTTGTGTGTGCAGGGTTATGGACATTCACAGGAATTATGTTTTCAGATTCCCCAGAAAAAAAAAAAAACCACAAATCTGACACACAGACTCCAGGTGGCAACTCCGCTCTCGGCCTCGTCAACCAAACTTTGTAAATCACATTCAATGTAAAGATAGACTAAGACCTAACTGTCTTGGATTGTGCATGCGTTACAGTAGTACTAAGCACAACACAGACACTGGGTCGCCTATTGGAATATGCCATAAATCGGTTAGATTGCAAAAGTGTCTATATACCTGGCTAAGGAATCTGTGATGAAAGCTATTGGCGAATTATGGACGTTTTTGTGCTTAGACCTAATCGCGATGATTCGCTCGTCTCTTTTATACATTCAGCTGTGTCACAGACCTAATCAGCACTGATTACCTGTCTCTTTATTACATTTCAGCTGTGTCACAGACCTAATCGCATCTGATTACCTGTCTCTTTATTACATTCAGCTGTTGTCACAGACCTAATCAGCGCTGATTACCTGTCTCTTTATTACATTCAGCTGTATCACAGACCTAATCAGCTGATTACCTGTTCTCGTTATACATAGCTGTGTCACAGACCTAATCAGCGCTGATTACCTGTCTCTTTATTACATTCAGCTGTGTCACAGACCTAATCAGCGCTGATTACCTGTCTCTTATTACATTCAGCGTGTCACAGACCTAATCAGCATCGGATTACCGTTCTCTTATATAATTCAGCTGTGTCACAGACCTAATCAGCGCTGATTACCTGTCCTTTATTACATTCAGCGTATCACAGACCTAATCAGCTCGGATTACCGTCTCTTTATTACATTCAGCTGTGTCACAGACCTAATCAGCGCTGATACCTGTCTCTTTATTACATCAGCTGTTGTCACAGACCTAATCACCTACGACCTGTCTTTATTACATTAGCTGTGTCACAGACCTAATCCGCACTGATTACCTGTCTTTATTACATTCAGCTGTGTCACAGACCTAATCAGCGCTGATTACCTGTCTCTTTATTACATTTAGCTGTGTCACAGACCTAATCAGCGCTGATTACCTGTCTCTTTATTACATAGCTGTGTCACAGACCTAATAGCACTGATTACCTGTCTCTTTACATTCAGCTGTGTCACAGACCTAATCAGCTGCGATTACCTGTCTCTTTATTACATTCAGCTGTGTCCACAGACCTAATCAGCACATTATTCTATAATTCAGTGTCAGACTCTAGCGTTACTGTCTCTTTATTACCTTCAGCTGTGTCACAGACCTAATCAGCGCTGATTACCTGTCTCTTTATTACATTCAGCTGTGTCACAGACCTAATCAGCCTGATTACTGTCCTCTTTATTTACATTAAGCTGTGTCACAGACCTAATCAGCGCTGATTACCTGTCTCTTCTTACATTTAGCTGTGTCAGACCTAATCAGCGCTGATTACCTGTCTCTTATTACATTCAGCTGTGTCACAGACCTAATCAGCACTGATTACCTGTCTCTTATTACATTCAGCTGTGTCACAGACCTAATCAGCGCTGATTACCTGTCTCTTTATTACATTTAGCTGTGTCACAGACCTAATCAGCGCTGATTACCTGTCTCTTTATTACATTTAGCTGTGTCACAGACCTAATCAGCGCTGATTACCTGTCTCTTTATTACATTCAGGGTGTGTACAGACCTAATCAGCACTGATTACCTGTCTCTTTATTACATTCAGGTGTTCACAGACCTAATCAGCACTGATTACCTGTCTCTTTATTACATTCAGTGTGTCACAGTCCCTAATCAGCACTGATTACCTGTCTCTTTATTACATCAGGTGTGTCACAGACCTAATCAGCATTGATTACCTGTCTCTTATTACATTAGGTGTGTCACAGTCCTAATCAGCTCTGATTACCTGTCTTTTATTACATTCAGCTGTTGTCACAGTCCTAATCAGCTCTGATTACCTGTCTCTTTATTACATTCAGGTGTCACAGTCCAATCAGCCATGATACCTGTCTCTTTATTACATTCAGCTGTGTCACAGACCTAATCAGCACGTGATTACCTGTCTCTCTTATTACATTCAGTGTGGTCACAGTCCTAATCAGCACTGATTACCTGTCCTCTTTATACATTCAGCGCTGGTCACAGTCCTAATCAGCGCTGATTACCTGTCTCTTTATTACATTCAGCTGTGTCACAGTCCTAATCAGCGCTGATTACCTGTCTCTTTATTACATTCAGCTGTGTCACAGACCTAATCAGCACTGATTACCTGTCTCTTTATTACATTCAGGTGTGTCACAGACCTAATCAGCACTGATTACCTGTCTCTTTATTACATTCAGGTGTGTCACAGTCCTAATCAGCTGATTACTGTCTCTTATTTACATTCAGGTGTGTCACGAACCTAATCACTGATTACCGTGTCTTTGATTGCATTCAGCTGTGTCACAGACCTAATCAGCGCTGATTACCTGTCTCTATTACATTCAGCTGTGTCACAGACCTAATCAGCGCGATTACCTGTCTCTTTATCTACATTCAGCGTGTCACAGACTAATCAGTGCTATTACGTCTTTTTAATTAGCTGTGTCACAGACCTTATCAGCGCTGATTACCTGTCTCTTTATTACATCAGCTTTGTGTCACAGACTAATCAGCGTTGATTACCTGTCTCTTTATTCAATTCAGCTGTACCACAGACCTAATCAGCGCTGATTACCTGTCTCTTTATTACATTCAGCTGTGTCACAGACCTAATCAGCGCTGATTACCTTCTCTTTATTACATTAAGCTGTGACACAGACCTAATCAGCTCTGATTACCTGTCTCTTTATTACATTCAGCTGTGTCACAGACCTAATCAGTGCTGATTACCTGTCTCTTTATTACATTCAGCTGTGCCACAGACCTAATCAGTGCTGATTACCTGTCTCTTTATTACATTCAGGTGTGTCACAGACCTAATCAGCTCTGATTACCTGTCTCTTGATTGCATTAGCTGTGTCACAGAACCTAATCATCTCTGATTACCTGTCTCTTGATTGCATTCAGCTGTGTCACAGACTAATCAGCGCTGATTACCTGTCTCTTCATTACATTCAGGTGTGTCACAGACCTAATCAGCTCTGATTACCTGTCTCTTGATTGCATTCAGGTGTGTCACAGACCTAATCAGCTTTGATTACCTGTTCTCTTGATTGCATTCAGCTGTGTCACAGACCTAATCAGCTCTGATTACCTGTCTCTTTATTACATTCAGGTGTGTCACAGACCTTATCAGCGCTGATTACCTTCTCTTCATTACATTCAGGTGTGTCACAGACCTAATCAGCGCTGATTACCTGTCTCTTCATTACATTCAGGTGTGTCACAGACCTAATCAGCGCTGATTACCTGTCTCTTGATTGCATTCAGCTGTGTCACAGACCTAATCAGCGCTGATTACCTGTCTCTTTATTACATTCAGCTGTGTCACAGAACCTTATCAGCGCTGATTACCTGTTCTCTTTATTACATTCAGCTGTGTCACAGACCTAATCAGCGCTGATTACCTGTCTCTTTATTACATTCAGCTGTGTCACAGACCTAATCAGCGCTGATTACCTGTCTCTTTATTACATTCAGCTGTGTCACAGACCTAATCAGTGCTGATTACCTGTCTCTTTATTACATTCAGTGTCAAGACCATACGCTGATTACCTGTCTCTTTATACATTCAGCTGTGTACAGACCTAATCAGCGCTGATTACCTGTCTCTTTATTACATTCAGCTGTGTCCACAGACCTAATCAGTGCTGATTACCTGTCTCTTTATTACATTCAGCTTGTGTCACAGACCTAATCAGCGCTGATTACCTGTCTCTTATATTACATTCAGCGTGTGTACAGACCTAATCAGCTGCTGATTACCTGTCTCTTGATTGCATTCAGGTGTGTCACCGACCTAATCAGCTCTGATTACCTGTTCTCTGATTGCATTCAGCTGGGTCCACAGACCTAATCAGCTCTGATTACCTGTCTCTTTATTACATTCAGGTGTGTGTCACAGACCTTATCAGCGCTGATTACCTGTCTCTTCATTACCTTCAGGTGTGCCAGACTAATCAGCGCTGATTACCTGTCTCTTCATTACATTCAGTGTGTCAAGACCTAATCAGCTGTATTACCTGACTCTTGATTGAATTCAGCTGTGTCACAGACCTAATCAGCGCTGATTACCTGTCTTTATTAACATTCAGCTGTGTACAGACCTTATCAGCGCTGATTACCTGTCTCTTATTACATTCAGCTGTGTACAGATATCAAGCGCTGATTACCTGTCTCTTTATTACATTCAGCTGTGTCACAGACCTAATCAGCGCTGATACCTGTCTCTTTATTACATTCAGCTGTGTCACAGACCTAATCAGTGCTGATTACCTGTCTCTTATTACATTCAGCTGTGTCACAGACCAATCAGCGCTGATTACCTGTCTCTTTATTACATTCAGCTGGTTCACAGACCTAATCAGCGCCTGATTACCTGTCTCTTATTACATTCAGCTGTACAGACAATCAGTGCTTATACATGTCTCTTATTACATTTCAGCTGTGTCACAGACCTAATCGCGCTGATTACCTGTCTCTTTATTACATTCAGCTGTGTCCACGAGACCTAATCAGCGCTGATTACCTGTCTCTTTATTACATTAAGTGGTGTCACAGACCTAATCAGCGCTGATTACCTGTTCTTTATTTACATTCAGCTGTGTACAGACCTAATCAGTGCTGATTACCTGTCTCTTTATTACATTCAGCTGTGTACAGACTAATCAGCGCTGATTACCTGTCTCTTTATTACATTCAGCTGTGTCACAGACCTAATCAGCGCTGTGTTACCTGTCTTTTATTACATTCAGCTGTGTCACCGACCTAATCAGTGCTGATACCTGTCTCTTTATTACATTCAGGTGTCAAGACTTTCACTACCAAATCAGCGCTGATTACCTGTCTCTTTAACATTCAGCGTGTCACAGACCTAATCAGCGCTGATTACCTGTCTCTTATTACATTCAGCTGTGTCACAGACCTAATCAGTGCGGATTACCTGTCTCTTTATTACATTCAGCTGTGTCACAGACTAATCAGCGCCTGATTACCGTCTCTTTATTACATTCAGCTGGTCACAGACCTAATCAGCGATGATACCTGTCTCTTATTACATAGCGTGTGCACAGACTAATAGCGCTGATTACGTCCTTTATACATTCAGCTGTGTCACAGACCTAATCAGCGTTGATTACCTGCTTGATTGCATTCAGCTGTGTCACAGACCTATCATCTATGATTACCTGTCTCTTGATTGCATCAGCTGTGTCACAGACCAATCAGCGCGTGAGTTACCTGTCTCTTCATTACATTCAGGTGTGTCACAGACCTAATTCAGCTGATTACCTGTCTCTTGATTGCATTCAGGTGTGTCACAGACCTAATCAGCTCTGATTACCTGTCTCTTGATTGCATTCAGCTGTGTCACAGACCTAATCAGCTCTGATTACCTGTCTCTTTATTACATTCAGGTGTGTCACAGACCTTATCAGCGCTGATTACTCTGTCTCCATTACATGTCAGGTGTGTCACAGACCTAATCAGCGCTGATTACCTGTCTCTTGATTGCATTCAGCTGTGTAAAATCCTTTTAATATTGTAGGTACCATATATTAACTAAAAAAACTATTAGACTTTATTCCCTCCCATTCTTTAGGTGATAACATTTTATGCATTGGTATTCGAAATAAAATTAGTATTCTGTCACATAGACACCATTCTGCCTTCCATGACATCTCGGGACTCATTGGTTTACTCTGGTAACCCTGGCAGATTTTGGTACACAAACACAATGACATCTTCTTGTTGAATATTTTGTTTAAAGAAAGAAACTTGTTAATAAAAGGTGGCAAACGAGTGTTATTGGAGGGAATGTTTGGAAGGTTCACGGGGAAGATCTCCGCAGAGAGAGATACAGTTTACTAATCCATATTAAGCCTCCTTGAGGTGTAAGGAATTATCTGGTCCCTGTTGGATAAGATTCGTTCGACTATAATTGAACGTCAAATTCTGTTAAATACAGCCAGGGATTACTAGTTATCTGTCATTGTGGGTCCGAGCATTGAGTTTCTGCCACCAGAAATGAGGTCTGTATCGATCGGACATACGGTTACGGACGAGTTTTTGGACGATAATCGCACACATGTAGCCATTCGTTTGGCCCCTTCCTAGTGAGTAACAATTGGTCGATATAAATTAAAGTGGTACCGTGAATTTTAATGCACCAAACCGCATGGCCTATGTAGTCGCAAGATTGGACAAAATTCCCTGACGTGGTACGTACAGAATAAAACTCTACCGATACGAAAGGTATTACGGGCATGTCACTATATTAAGTCCATAAACCACAATCAATTTATATATATATATCTACTTCCCTTAGATATTATAAAATTATTTTAGTTTTTTTCCCCTTGAAAGAGGGAATTTAGGTTTTTTTGTATTGGTGACCGTTTAGTAAATCTTGGCCTGAATGATATAAATAAACAATAAACATGTCAGTGTTCTGGGGCCACACCCCATTAGGGCCCCTCACTTACCTTGGGTTTAAGGGCCAGTGTGCTAGGGGCCACATCCCATTAGGGCCCCTCACTTACCTTGTGGTTTAAGGTTATAACAATTTATTAATAAGATACAGTAGTTTGTTTGGAATCTTGCTGCAGACCACATCACTGTGTTTTATAGGGCATGCTGGGAGTTGTAGTGATTCTCCAATATATCTCCATTCTGAGGGTCTTAATGTCCCGGTTTATAATGTCTCAGCGCTAAACAATTAATCTTCCTCACTGTTTTTTTCCCCCTTTTTGCTAAACCAATTAAAAATTAAATGCAAACGCAGGAACATTAAGCTTTGTGCTTAGTCAACTGTTCATGTTTAATTCCTGGTGAATAATTATATTTACTGTCACAGCCTCTGGTTTATAACCAGCAGAATTCAATGGATCATTACAAGGCTCAATTATGGGATCTGCATTTCCTCTCTGTGTGTACAGTACTGTGTGTGTGTGTACAGCACTGTGTGTGTGTGTGTACAGTACTGTGTGTGTGTGTGTGTGTGTGTACAGTACTGTGTGTGTGGGTACAGTACTGTGTGTGTACAGTATGTGTGTGTACAGTACTGGTGTGTGTGTTGTGTGGTCAGTACTGGGTGTGTGTACAGTACTGTGTGTGTCAGTAGTGTGTGTGTGTGTGTGTACATAGTGTGTGTAAAGTACTGTGTGTGTACAGTACTGTTGTGTGTGTGTGTGACAGAACTGTGTGGTGTAAAGTACTGTGTGTGTTGTACAGACTGGTGTGTAGTAGTACAGTAGTGTTTTGGGTACAGGAATATGAAAGTGTGTACAGTAGGTTCTTTGTGTGTACAGTTTTGTCGTGCTTATATTGGTGTACAGTGCTCTGTGTGTGAATACAGTGCTAGTGTCATATATGGATGTGTGCAGTGCTGTCAATGCATGTGTATGTATTAATATGTATGAACTTTTCTGTATATTTGTGTTATGTATAAATTCTTCCTCTGTTCTTCCTCTTATCCTTTATTATCTGTTGTGTGCAACATAAATCGTGTGCATATATATGTTCCCACTTAGATGTAAGTCTTTGGGGCAGGGATCTCATTCCTAATGTCTCATGGCTTGCTGCACTTGTATCAATTTATACATTATATATATATAGATATGCTTTCTTAACCGATGTATGTATTTAATTTAATTTTATTTAATTTTTATCTATCTGTTAATGGCACTTATCCTCTTGTTTTATACTCTGTAATTTATATTGTACAGCGCTGCGTACACAAGTGGCGCTTTATAAATAAAATCATACATACACACACACATACATACACACATACATGTGCTTGTGTACAATAAAGGTTTGTGCTGTAACTGTCCTGCAGGTTCTGTTGGATTTGTTCTGTTTGTGCAGGGTTAACATGTTGTGTGTATCATGTTGTGGTGTTGTGTGGGTTGGATTTGTATGTGTGTGCAGGGTTATCATGCCGTGTGTGTCTACATGTTGTTGTGTTGTGTGTACAGTTTTGTGTTGTGGTGTTGGATTTGGGTTGTGGTGTAGGTTTATATGTTGCTGGTGTGTGTGTGTTGGATTGTGTTGTATGTGTAGGTTATCATGTTATTGTTTTGTGTGTGTGGATTTGTGTTTGTGTTGTGTGTGTTGGTTGTATGGTATTATGTTTGTTGTTGCTGTGTGCGGGTTATTATGTTGTGTGTGTGTATCATGTTGTTGTGTGTATGGCAGGGTTTCATGTTGTTTGTGTTGGGTTTTGTTGTGTGTTATGTTGTGTTATATGTGTATTATGTTGTTTTGTTGTGCGTGCAGGGTTTATCATGTGTAGTGGGTGTCATGGTTGGGTGTGTGTGCAGGGTATAATTTGTGCGTGTGTATCATGTTGTTGTGTTGTGTGTGCGGGTTATCATGTTGTTGTGTGTGTGGCTTGTGGGTGGTGTTGGCTTTGTGTGTTTTGGCTTTGTGTTGGTGTGCATGGGTTTAAGTGTGTGTGTGCATATCATTTGTTGTGTTGTGTTTCTTGGCTTTGTGTTGTGTGTGTTGGCTTTGTGTTGTGTGTGCAGGGTTAAATGTGTGTGCATATCATTTTGTTGTGTTGTGTGTCTTGGCTTTGTGTTTGTGTGTGCAGGGTTATAATGTGTGTGTATATAATTTTGTTGTGTGTGTTGGCTTGTGTTGTGTGTGTTGGCTTTGTGTTGTGTGTGCAGGGTTATAATGTTCTGTGTGTATATCATTTTGTTGTGTTGTGTGTCTTGGCTTTGTGTTGTGTGTCTTGGCTTTGTGTTGTGTGTGCAGGGTTATGTTGTGTTATGTGTGTTGTATCTGTTGTATTCAATTAGATCAACTGGACTTGAAGTTTAGTTCTTGAAGACGTTTCGCTAGTCACCGACTGGATCTCTCAATACAAGTTTGAGGGTTTTCTCCCCAAAATGATTTGAGAACCTTCACAAACATCATTTTGTTGTGTTGTGTGTCTTGGCTTTGTGTAATGTGTGTTGGCTTGTGTTTGTGGCAGGGTATAATGTTGTGTGTTATATCTTTTGTTGTGTTGTGTGTCTTGGCTTTGTGTTGTGTGGCAGGTTATAATTTGTGGTGTATATCATTCGTTTGTTGTGTGTGTTGACTTTGTGTTGTGTGGTTGGCTTTGCCTTTGTGTTGTGTGTGCAGGGGTCTTTCTCCTTTATTAGAAACCTGCAGCTCATTGGGAATCTGGGACTTGAAATTCTTTTCTGTTCTCCCTTGTATTAGTTTAATTCCCTCTCTGTGGCCCCTCGGTCAGATCTTGTTAACTGACCCCCCACAGACACCGAGATAACAAGGGCGAGATCTGGAGCAGCCAATCCAGTGCA
Organism: Hymenochirus boettgeri; assembly: GCA_019447015.1. Lineage (NCBI taxonomy): Eukaryota > Metazoa > Chordata > Amphibia > Anura > Pipidae > Hymenochirus > Hymenochirus boettgeri. The sequence goes on along the minus strand of CM033477.1, from coordinate 161,860,624 downwards.
GTTATGAGGCCTTTTCAGGCTAGAACAGAGATTTAGCCTGTTCTCAGGGTCTGGGGGAGGGTAGGGGGGGGCAACTCCATCTTATGTATGTATATGTTTATTTAATAGCGCCACTAGGGGGCGCAGCTCTGTACATTATAACAATACAGATTATACAGTATGTATGTATATGTTTATTTATATAGCGCCACTAGGGGGCACAGCGGCTGTACATTAAACAATACAGATTATACAGTATGTATGTATGTTTATTTATAAAGCGCCCACTTGGGGACACAGAGCTGTACATTAAACAATACAGATATACAGTATGTATGTATATGTTTATTTATATAGCGCCACTTGGGTACACAGCGCTGTACATTAACAATACAGATTATACAGTATGTATGTATATGTTTATTATAAAGCGCCACTTGGGTACACAGCGCTGTATTATACAATACAGATTATACAGTATGTATGTATAGTTTATTTATATAGCGCCACTTGGGTACACAGCGCTGTACATTTAACAATACGATATACAGTATGTATGTATTGTTTATTTATATAGCGCCACTTGGGTACACAGCACTGTACATTATAACAATACAGATTATACAGTATGTATGTATATGTTTATTATATAGCGCCATTGGGGACACAGCGCTGTACATATCAATACAGATTATACAGTATGTATGTATATGTTTATTTATAAAGCGCCACTTGGGTACACAGCGCCTGTACATTATAACAATACCGATGATACCAGGTAGTG